>VURO01035196.1:0-16812 GCA_015108175.1 Pelvicachromis taeniatus | reverse complement strand
CTGTTGCTTCACAGCAAGAAGGTCCTGAGTTCAATTCCACCATCAGGCTGGGGTCTTTCTGTGTGGAGTTTGCATGTTCTCCCCGTGTTTGTGTGGGTTCTCTCCGGGTACTCCGGCTTCCTCCCACAGTCCAAAAACATGCAGTTTGTGGGGATAGGTTAAAATTGCCCATAGGTGTGAATGCGAGAGCGACTGTGAGTGCGACTGGTTGTCTGTCTATGTGTGTTAGCCCTGCGACAGACTGGCGACCTGTCCAGGGTGTACCCCGCCTCTCGCCCCAAGACAGCTGGGATAGGCTCCAGCGCCCCCTGCGACCCTGAAAAGGATAAGCGGCTGAGGATGGATGGATGGATGGAAAATTAATTGATAATAACAATAATTATATTTTGGCATTACAAATATAATTTTGAGTAAAGAACCTGCGTATACTGGAGGGCAGCTGTAGCAGAAAACCAACACTCTGTGGTGATCTAATAATCACATATAAATAAGAACACACATACTGTATAATGCTGTAGCAAGCTAAATAAGTATGTGCATTTCCAATAAAAGCCTGAGCATTTAGTGCTTCTGTCTGATGTGTGTGATTATTATTACCCTGTTCAGTGTTTGATCACTGCTCAGGTCACTTACTGCCCACTTAATCCTCTCTAATTAAAGTATTAAAAGGTGGAATGAAAACTAACAGACCTATCACTCCTTCAGGTCGAGAGAAGTCCATCTGCTCCATGAATGTCACCCTGTGTTAAACAACAAGCCTTTACTGCGTCTGCAGTGGTGCAGCACAAAAACCCATTATTATCTGTTCCCTTGCCCCTTGTAATATAAAAGAGATGTTATAAAAGCTCCTGTTTGGATTTGGGTTTCATAATTAGACAAATAAAATCATTCTATGCTCAGCTGCTGAGAGCGTGCATTTGCCGAAGGTCTGTCCGCGTGTAAAAACACTGGAGGCTGTGGATTAAAGAGAAACAAAAGGGCCAGCTTTGCAGTGGATTTCACTGCTTATGTCGCCAATGTTTTCAGAACCCGTAACTCTTCTTCACTAGCAAAACATTATAAGGGAAGCATCATTTACCACATCTCCTAACTTCTTTTTTCAAAATAAGTGAAAGCCAAATTTGTCATTTAACCCAAGAACCTTTTTGAAAAAGTGAATCTCATCTAATTGCCTATATTCTGCTTGAGTCATGAAAAATATGGACTTGAATGTTGTTTGCTACACTGTAAGGACACATAACCGACTGTCTCAATTTCTGGATGTTTCCTTTGCTCTTCAAGTTTTACTTTGTAACTCTCACTTCAGTGTTTTGTCCAGCAAGTCATTTTTTCCCCAAACCTAATCCATCACACCTTCAGAGACCCATTCTTTTAAGGTTTAAATACCTTAATCTGATAAGCAGCCAGCAGGCTCTCATCACATCTCCGAAACACAACACAACACAATCCTGACATCCATCCATGCTACAACCTTTGCAGCATCCTCAAACTACATTTCCTGGTGATATGCGAACATAAATTTCTTTTTATTTTAACATTTTCTCATTTTCACAGCCACATTAGTTCTAAACGTAATGCAGCAAACATAATTTGGCAGCACTTAAGTTATGATTTTAGCGATATCTGAAGTTAATGTTTGCTACCCACTTCCTGGGGAATTGTCTTGTATCTTGCAATAATAACATGCAGTAAAAACATTCTGTGTATTAACAGTTTGATTGCTCCATGACTTTATTTAAGAGCTTTTTTTTTTTCAAATGTAATTTGTTGTTAATTTGAGAACAATAAAGCTTTTTACCCATTTCCCATTATTTATTTGATCACAGAGAGCGCCGGTTGCTGGAAACACATACAAAAATTGGTGCACACAATAAGTGTATTTTAATGCTGCTATCCTCTAAACACAACACGCATTTTCTTTGCTAAATGTAGTCGACAGCCAGTGTTATACAAGTGCCCTTCCATTTGAACAGTAGGTAGTAAATCATCAGGAGAATTTTCCATGGCAACCATGCTGGTTAATGGTTGTGCTTCAGCTTAATGATATGCCTCGTGATAGAAGTGTGTGTGTGTGTGTGCGTGCGTGTGTATGTGAGAGAGATGATAACAGGAAAGTCTTATGAATAATCATTAGATTAATGTCATCTACATCAACTGCATGTCAATAAGTGAGAAATTAAACTTGACGTTTCTTTCAGCAGCCATTAACAGTTGGTCCAATTAGCCAGTTGGACGGGGAAATGTTTCATTCTGTCATGTGTGTGATTCCAAATCAAACCAACTATAAATTAGTGGATGAAAAATGTCTTCATCAGGCAATAACTACTGTCTTGTCGTTGCTGCAGCTGTAATGATGTGGTACTGCAGTCGGTGCATTGTGGTGTATATGAGCCGATGTGTGTGTGTGTGTGCGCACACACTGGGGGCTGCGTGTGCACTGTATACTAACAACATCAGGTGTAGACGGCAGACAAATTAGGCTCTGTATTCTGGAGGTCCTGCTTCAACGTCGCAGACCTTTTGCTGTCATAATAACGATCTTGCACTCTTCATCACTCCCTCTCTCTACCCACATTTGGCTCTCGTAGCGATACTTTGGTTTTCCATTTCTGGTTTCTGCTTCACTGACATGTAGCAGAACAACCAGCACTCAGCAATGCTGTTTGACGAATGTCGTCTCTAATTATTCACTCTGCTCAGATAAATGTCATAAATTATACCCCTGTATTTCATTACATGGTGATTTGTGAATGTGTTACACTCTTGCAACAGATTTGATTTTGTTTTTTTAGTATTTACAGGCTGATCCACACTTATCATGTTTTATGTGATGAGCAAACACATGATGGTCAGTAATTAAGTGGCAGGAGGGACCTCATGTTGCATTTGATTAATGTAGTGCTATTTTGCTATTTCTTCTTGCTATGAAGCTAATTGTGGGGCACAAATACATTAAGTGCATACATACAGGTAGCAGCTCTCCACCTCTGTGCAAACACAGTGGGTGGGAGAGGAAGAGACCCTATCTTACCTACCTCTGGCATAAAGACACAGGTCATGTGTGTGTGTTTTTTTTTTTAAAAAGCTTCTTTTTTTTTTTATAGTAGACTGATGAGTCATGATTCACTGCATTCACATACACAGTGGCTGACTTAGCTAAATCACGTTAACTTGTCTGCTGTTTCCTTTTTTTAAACTTGGGATCTTCTTTTTTTTTATCTACCCATCATTTTCTTATGTGCCTGTTTAACTTGGAGTCTATTCCAACTGTTAGACTCGGTCATCAGTCCATCACAGAGCTAATGCAGAGAGACAGATAACTAGCCACTCTCACATCCACACATAAGGCCAATTTAGAATCGCTAGTTATGCTAACAAGCATGTCATTGGACTGTGGGAGGACATAAACACAAACAGGTCCTAGCCAACCAGATGCTGGAAACTGCATTTGCTTGCTTCTTACTCCAGAGGAGGGAAAATTAGACATTTTTTGGTCATACATTGCTGCCCACTATGATGACAACAACTGAGCAATTTAAAAGAAATCTGAATGCAGAAGGTGCCTTTCACACAGTAAAACACTACATAGGCACAATGTAGTAAAAACTTTCTTACAGTCTTCACTCCCAACAGATCCAGGTGACAATATTACTGAGGAGTCACATGTTTTATGTGGCAAAGATTTTACACCAGCTCCTTTAGCTGACACAGCTCTGCCCAGGAAAGGATCAGCAGCAGGACAGTGGACCCCAGGGCTGCATTTATAAAAATGGCTCATTTTAGAAGATGGCAAAATAAGTATTAACTACTGTACAAAGAAAACAACGTGGGACAAACTATATGATTTTTATTTACATTTGGAAATGATGTATTGGTTTCACAATTAAGGAATTCACTCTGACTATTTTAGATAGCTCTAATTAATCTGTTTTTACATCCTGAAGAACAGATAGTTGCCGACTGCCTCATCATACGAACAGTGTGTGCTGTCTAAAAGACACATACTTCTTTTCTATACATATTAAATCTGAGTTAGTTTAGTCTGTTTAATATTTCACGACACTGCTCAGAGCTGTTATATATACATATTTTTTTAATGTTTAACAGTTTTGCTAATCAGGATAAAGTGTCTAGACACAGCATTTATTTGCACCGTGCGTCAAAGCACAAATACATAAACGTGCACTCAAAGCTTGCTGCTGTAAACTATCCGTCACAACAGTAAGTGTGAATCTGGCTGAGAGCATTTATGAAGCAGAAGTAAACACAGACAGTCAATGCAGATTGTGATGATTTGGCTTTTTCTCCCTTATTATTTGAAAATAATGTCAGACAGAGGAGAGCTCGGGACGTTCCCTTCATTACCTGTTTGTTGGGTAGCTTATTAAAGTTGATTTAATGATACACATATCTATTTTATCTGGTTCATTATTGAAATGAATCGGAACCTCAGATATTCCCAGAAGGATTACCTCTGGGCATGTTTTGTTTTCCTGGTACTTATTTACTATCCTAGTATGTATAAAAACCACAAGTCAATAAAAAAAACTCTCTAAAACTATTGGTTTTTGTAGAATACATTACTGCAGCTCTTTCTGAGTTTATCGCTCTTTATTTCATCGATTTGTGTTCTGAATGCTTTTCAGTTTACCCCAGTTTTGCACATCAGGACCACCACAATTTCCCTTCTGCAACACACAGCACAGGGATCATTTTTAATTAACCTGAATGAAACTGTGTGGGTTTCTTATGTCTGCACAAGTATGCTAATATTGAATCTATTTGCTTTTTGCATATGTTGAGTTTATCCCACTATGCGGCTCTCTTCTGAAACGTGCGCTTCGGTCAAGAATAAGTGTTTCTAGAAGAGAGGACGCCACTGATGATAAGTGACCTTCATTTGCACTCCTCTCACTTGCAGAGTGGGGTCAAATGCCAGACAACTTATATGCTAAGTCAACAAGTGCTGCCATCTGCCTGTTCATTAAGCATTGACCTTTCACTAGTTAAGTGGGGTCACTGAGGAGCAGAATAAGAGCAGCATCCATTCAAAGTACATAAACACATAATAGCTTGCCCTCAGTTGTGTGGGTTGGCTGAGCTTATACACGAGCTAATATGTTAGCATTCTGTCACTCTGTTTAACTCTCCAGCTCATAGCACTTAAAATGTGTGGAAATAAACGACTTTGTAATTAATCTGGCGGTCTGTGCTTCCAGTGATAGCAAACAGAAGTCATCCCATAACATTTCTTGTCAAAGCTAGTTTTAAAAATAATAACGATTTGCATGTTTTGCATTCATGCTGTCTAAAGATCTGAGAGCTTGCGTGTGCAATAGACCCTGAGAGGACTTTTATACCTTACTGTTTCAGATGTCTGGCCTTTACTGCATGACAGTGTGGGAGGAACATATTCAGTCTTGCATAATTACTTACAAGTACAAAGATAAACAAGCCGACTGTAACTCTGATACTAAAACCACATTCTGAGCATCAAAGATGCCTTCAAAATTGTGGAGCCAGGAATTTAAGTGCGCACACACACTTACCATCAATACTAACACACACTGAATAATTGAAACCTGCTTAAATGAAGATTTGGCTGAGAACAATTTACTGCTGACATAGAGAAAGGCAGTGTCCGTAGAAGATGGGGCAGGTGGAGGGTGCTCGTTGTGGCAGTGGGGCACTCCCCTGGTGTAGTGGCCTTCACCTAACCACCTGGTCTTATTTTACAGAGTCGTATGGAGGTGAGAGAGACAGCCAGAGAGTGTTAGAGAGAAAGCGATATTTCCCAGCCTGGGCAGACATGAGTGATAGGAAATGAAGATAGCACTGATGGAGGGTAATGATTGTGATCTCACTTTCTCTCAGTCTGCCAAAGCCTGGATTAATGGAAGCCAGGTCAGAGATGGTCTGGGGCCTCAGTGTGATGGTCATCTGGTTATCTGGGCTGACTTATTGTGGAACGAATAGATGCTGATAGTCTGGCCACTGACATCACTCTCTGAGGTTTATGTCTAGGCTAGGTGAATCTCCCCTGCCATAAACTGAAGGATGTGCTTTTGTGCTTTGATCTGTACTTCACAGGTTACCATTGAATTTGCCAACTTCTTTACATCATAACCAAGCCGAAATATAAAGAAGTTGTACTGTATAAAGATAATGACATACAGAAGTGCGGTTGGGAAAAATATTTGAATGACTGCAGAGCATGTAATGTGCTATAATATCATATACAGGATATGATATTATAGAAATTACAGCAAATTAGTAAATACCTCTGTGTTGTAGGTAGTATTGTCACAAAATTAAATATCTTTATATGCCGAGGGAGCACATGTGCAAATGTAGTTTGCTTCTGGTTACACTGGCACCCAACCAGAAAATCAACTCTGATTCTTACTGTGCAACACCTAAGCTCAGAGGCTATGGTCCTTCTACATTTTCTCCTCAACAGCATGTTGAACATTCCTTTCCTGTCTTATGGCATTACAGAAACAATTACTCTGCCTCCCGTACTTCATCCGAGCCCACTGGCAGCGGTCACAGGCACCATATGGCATCACTGAATCCTCTATATCACCGGCACATTAATGTTAGCTCGCAGTATTACTATTCCCTTTCAATAATCCTTTTCATGTTCCTTCCTTTAATGACATCATATACCAGACGTATGAACAGCAATAAACTCTCTTCAGCCATGTGTATGTGTTACAAATGGCTGAAGGCAGTGCAAAATGCTTTGTATGTTTCTCGTTACGTTCTGTAATGTGAGGGCTCATCCTATCAGTACTGAGCTGTATAAAATAATAATTAAATACATTAATACACAAATATTTGTCTTGTGCTGAAGCCTCCTCTGCAAACAGTGCTCCAGACAATTAAATTGCTTTGTTTGAAGCAGCTATCCATAAATAGTGTGATGTTAATATTATAATGTATATTAAGTCTTTTCCTCAATTAGTGTTTACTCTGGTTTCTAGCTCTAACAGCCGTTAAAGTGTGTTTGGTGACTCATTTATGCTTGATTTTTTCCCCACTTGTCTAAGAGAACAACACCATAGACCAATCAGTAGGGATCAGATACAAGCCTCACTCATGGTGTGCTGTGTGGCAGGATTGGACCCAAATGCAGGCCTCATAGACGGGAGGTTAAACGTAAAATGCAGTTTTATTGCTGGGAAAACTCTTCATAGGAAACTTACAAAACAAATCAATATGTCAAACGCAAAACTAGAAACTAAACTGGCAACAGGAACCTACAAACTGGGACAGTCACACTGGGACAGCAACAGGACCACGAGACAAACACAGAGGCATAATGAGGGTGTGACTCAGAGCAAGGAAAACACAGGGCTTACATACACACTGGAGCAATCAGGAAATGGGAGACAGCAGGGAAACACAGCTGGGAGAAATCCGAGCTAACAAGACTACAGGAAGCAAAACCAGACACACTGCGCACAGGACAGAGACTATCAAAATAAAACAGGAAGCACACGACAGACACAGACTTGACGCTGAACCAAAAGGGACAAAACTTAAGAACTAGAGTGCTAGAAATACTGAGAAAGAAAGTTATTAGCAATGATGAAATCAAAGATCAAAAACAGAAAAAAACTCAAAACACTGGGTCACCGACCCAGGACCGTGACATTGTTATTAAATGTTTTTATTATATGGTGGGAACCAACGCAACAGCAGTTTATAGTCAAACTTGGTCCAGTGAGATTAATCTTTCATTCTCTCTGTGTCTCTTTCTCTCTCCATCTTGGTTCAGTGTAACACATGACTGTACTTGGGTGTAAACTGTGGTCAAGCTGACAGGACTGAAAAGCTCAGATGAGATGAAGCGTTGGCTGCTCTCTCTCTTTCCCTTGCACAGTTGATTGCTTTGACTTGTTATGTCCGAGAGACATTATATGAGTCAGACAGTAGAACAGGGTTGGGCAAGTCCAGGCCTCGAGGGCCGGTGTCCTGCAGGCTTTAGATGTGTCCTTTATCCAACACAGCTGATTAAAATGGCTAAATTACCTCCTCAACATGTCTTGAAGTTCTCCAGAGGCCTGGTAATGAACTAATCATTGGATTCAGGTGTGTTGACCCAGGGTGAGATCTAAAACCTGCAGGACACCGGCCATCGAGGCCTGGACTTGCCCACCCCTGCAGTAGAAGGACATTGGTTTGATTTAGCAATTTCTGGGACGCTTTTATTGCACCTAAGGTCACATAAAGTGTTGCTGTGAACTCAATATTTCATTTCAGCTGTGTCTGTCAACTCTAAACATGCAAGTGTGTGTGCAATAGCTTAATGACTCTCACACACACCGAGCTGAAACGAACTAGTTCAAATAAAAAGGATTACAAACGGCCAAAAAAATGTATACAGTCCTGCTGTAGTTTATTATTTCACCAATAAATTCCTTTTGTGTCTGGTGGGTCTCTGCATGAAAGAATGATTCTCTGTCTCTTTCTGACAGTAAGAATTTTAGCTTGTTATTACTGGTATTGGTAACGTACTCATTCACTAGCTGGGTCCAGATGCTCATTTTAGGTTTAACAGCGTTTTTAAGTAGATAAAGGCAAATGGTTTCAACATGTATTGAGCTGCAGTTTGGGGAAGGCCTCAGAGGGGACTGGTGGCAGCTCCCGGGCCTGGCAGATCCCCATGTAGTAATGAGAAGTGAAAGAATTGGGAAAAAAAAGGGGGGGGGGGGGGATGAAAACAAGAATGAACAGCTTGTAGAGCTAGGGGAACATATATAGATAAGAACCGTGTTTGGGAGTGTTTGGAGGCGTGGTCCTGCTCCTGAAATTCAGGTACTTTATCTCCAAGTATTGGCAGATATCTGAAGACAAGGTGTTGGATTGTCACATCACTAGTTGATGAAAACTGACGTTCAGACAGTGCTAACTAGAAGCCTCTGGCCTTGCTTTATCATACTTTTCCCGTGCTTTCAGGGTGATCAGATCACTGCTTTTGGATCGCCACATAGTCTCTGTACTGCGTTTGGCGTCAGATAGATTCCAGCTCTACCATCTTGGACTACAGCTGTTGATTGCACTCCTCAGTGCTCTGTAGAACCACTGGGGCCTGGAGGGCCAAGTCTAATCCAGTACCTGAAGCAAAGAGAGAATATGTTCAAACCTCAGCTTGCAGAAGACCGCCACCACCTGCTGACTGTCTGCCCGAAGAGACAGAGATCACCGAAAAGGCACATTGTTTTCTTCTGTGAAGTACTTGTCACGTCGTGCACAGCAGTCTAGGAAGAATGCTTTTAATTCTTTCCTGTGATCTCATGCATTAGTTTGTTCACTCCCCCCCTGTGAATTCACAGTATCAGTCACCAATAATGCTGTGACGACAGAGTTCTAAACACACTTATATCTGAATGCAAGCTTTCAAACTTTTTATGAATTTTTATGCTCTGAAATTAGCCGTCGCCTAAGAAACATTTTAAAAACTGGATTTATACAGAAAGTTAAAAACACGGCAGTCGACAGATGGCTGTTGTTAGCTGAGTACAACAAATCCTTTAATCTGCAAGCTTTCCTTTCTATAGTTCCAGTGATTACAGCTTCCACCAAGGTAGGATAAGCATTCACACCCAACCATAAGCTGTTAGCAGTCAGCCTATATGGAGACTAAAAATTAGGTATGGCTTAACAGATTTTGCTTATCAGTTGTACATCATTCATTATCATCAGCAGTCGTGCAATATTTGCAATACACTGACAACACTGGATAATCGCTTCAAATACGTTGTAGATTAAGACCTCACTGGGTAATTAGTCTTAACCTATTGCTGTTGAGCTTTTTCTTTTTTGACTCACAGGAGTGCTATGATCCTTGTATTTTTCCTACATAATTAGACCGATGAAAGAACAACATGAATCCAAAAGAATGAAAGCTCTCCATGAAAAGATGTTATTATATTAATCACCAAATTAGAGTGACTAATTAAGGCTCTGTGTGTTGTATATCTGCTCAGTAGAGGAGCCAAATAAACAGAGTTTCCAAGAACATGTAGAAAAATAACAAGAAAATGAAAAAAATATGTTGACGTTTCACAAAGTGGAAAGCATTGAATTTCACACGAGGTGATTTCTAGAAGGCCACTTGTTACCAAATGCAGCTCTCTGTCAGGGGTTCCTATTGACTGCTCGAGTGCAGGGCCACGTGACTTATCCGACGTTAAGCTCTGTTAAGAACGGCAACAAAAGCAGCTTCACATCCACTCCAGGCGTCATAATCTAATGCAAATCTGTGAAACATTTTACAAGTTTGATTACAAATGTCATGGGATATTCCAGTTTCAATAGGAAAACTCCATCAATTCAATGTCTGTGGGTTAAAGTAACTTAAACCAGCGCGGATGTTTCATCTGTTTTATCAAATCAGAAATCCTTAAAAAGCACTTTGTGGGTAAACATAAATGATCATTTCATCAGGTGAAGCAGCTTTGTTCCGAATCACTTCAGCAAAAAATAAATAAATAAAAATGTCAAAATCATTGTGCAAGTTGACTTTTATCAGCTCCTGGGAGGTATTGGTTCCTCTTAAGTTAACTGCAAAGTCGACATTATGGATGGGCGGTCACAGAGTAAGTTGCAGGTTTGTCACTCTTGTTAGCACCCTGCACTGCAACTTTTTCTGTTAATCAGACAAGTAAAATAAAATGAAAACCTTTTTTTTTAAACAGTTGTTCCATGTTACATGCTGTGCCATATTAGTAATATGCAGTAGCTTATCACCTGCCAAAAATGCACATGTTGCTGTTGTTATTGTGATGTTAGAATGAATCTTAAACACACCACGATGTCTCCATCCATCCTCAGCATCTAGTGTCGCTACCCAGACTGCTAGTCTTTGTGACTCTGTAATGATCTAATTGTGATATAAAGCAAGTGATACATTTCTGAAAACAGATGTGAAGTCTTTTCAGAAACTGACACAGAGGTGTCCCATCAACAGAGGTACCTTGAACAATCCACGTGTTAGGTTACTGTGTGATGGGTGTAAAATGAACACACAATCCTCCTTTATTTCTTCATGTCTTCTGGAAGTGCAGGTGTGTTTTTAATGTTAAAAGGAAAACGTTCTGACTCATAACAACCTGTGGGCAACAGACATTTTCTACAAAACCCACGAAGAGCATATTCTAAGACTCGAACACCATTACAGTATATACTTAAATACTTTAGATTGTCTGATCATCAACAGTTAAGAAAATGAATGAACTTCAGCTATAATTCAGTCATATTAATAGCTACATTTTGACATTTCATTGCATGTTTTAACATGTAGCAGATATGAACAATAAAAAAAAAACATTATATAGAAGTTGATCTGTGACTTTAGCATAGACTGGTTTCTACGTAGCACCTTTCTACTCATCTATATCATGCCTCATTCATCCAAGCGCTTTTTTTCAACACCTATATACTTCTATCTAATGCTCACACTTCAACAGACGCATCAGAGAGCACCTTGGGGCCCAGTATCTTGCCCAAGGATACGCTGGCATGCAAACTGGAGCAGCCAGGGATTGAACAACCACCCATCTGATTACTACATGACCTGTTCTACCTCGTGAGCTGCAGCAATCGAAAGCAGAAAATTAAAAGCCTCTGTCTCTACAAGCAATAAACACAATGCTCAGTAAAGTATTTTAAAATGACATTACCAGTATCACAACACTACACAGTGGACTGATGCAATAAGGGTCCACATACACATGGAGATTTCATTAATGTATTCATTATTATACACCAGAAGTCCTAAATTGGTTGGACCAGGCAGAATTAATAGACCAGAGACTGTTTCGTTTGAAAAGTGGGCAGCTGTTTCTGTAGCAGTATGCAATCAAACATTGATTCAGAACTTGCATAAACCACACTGCATTCATCCCTGTAGCTTCTCTCTGGTTGTTTGGGACACATGATTTACTGTCTCAATCATCATTTCAAAATGAAGTAATTAATCTGCATATTTCTCCAGACTCATTCATTCTTCCTAAAGAGTATCACTTAGAAAAAACCGCCTGCTGAGCTGATGCCTTTTTAAAAATGTTTTTATTAATGGCAAAATCAAGCCCTTTCTGCAACACAACTAGTAGATGGTATCATTGAGTTTTATTTCTCCTTTGACTGAAACCCCCAGGGACCATTGGTAGGAATCCATCCACTGAAAGGCAGGGGATCAGAGAGCTCCAGCTGGGCTAAGCAGCGCACCAGCTCCCCTGTGACAGGAGCTGTAATAGCAAAGCCAGTTAGCTGTCTTCGCTGGCTGGATCCTCCAGTCCCACTGGGTTTGCTCCGGTGGGAGAGAATGGGAGGGAGAGTGAATGTGAGCAAGGGAATGAAGAATAAAGAGTGGAGCTTTGAGAGTCACTGTAGACCAGACCTCCTCTCATCTTGGGGTTTGGAGAAATGTTTCTGATTAGCACGGTACAGAGCTCAGTCTCTCTGGATTGCAGTGTGTGCTCGGTATTCGGGCAATGCTGTCAGCCCACTGAACTCATGCTTACAGATGGCTGGCCCTGAGCTCACTGCCAGGTCCAGGAACTCCCTTTAACTGTGGTAGTTAATGAGCAGTCCTGTTGCCCCTAGTAATGCTCTGACCCAAGAACAGAGTCGATGGTAATTGGCTCGCTCCAGAGTGCTTGCATGCAAAATAGAATTTGATTCATAAATTAGCCTTTTAAAATTGACTTTACTTGAAGTTTGTTTACAGAATTATACAAATTAAGCCTAATGAGGGTTTTCTTGTTTTCACTACAAATATATTTGTGTAATAGGACCAGATGATGAAGGGTAAGCATGAAGCAAGTATCATTAGCTATAATAAAAATATCCCATTCCCACTTAGCTTTTGCTGTGCTCTGAAGAATCCAATTCCCACAGCCCTAATGAAATATTCAATAAAGCTTTCAACTCAATTATGGGCAGTGTGCAACTCTATCCCACAAGGTTTTGGGAGCATGGTTTAAGCCCTGCCATCAGCGCCCGTGAAGAGAGCCATCCCACCTTGTTCCTACCTCATTTTGACAGTAATGCCTGTCAGCACCCCATGCGTCTGTCATACAGGGTCGATTCTGACCATCGAGCCGAGAGGATGTCTCCCTCTTCCAAGTTTCATGGAAAGAGAGTCCTGCTGTTATTCTCCAAAGACTCATCAGATAAAAACTGGGTAAAGCCACTAGAGAGTCTGCCCCAGAGGGAAGGGATTTCCATTTCTTTGTGCACTTTCTAACCTGCTTTCTCTCCTTCTTTCACTTTCATATTTGTTCTCTCTTTCCTGCTCTATGGCTCACTCCGCTTGGCGGAGGGAGAATTCTATCCTCCCATGGGGCCATGATGGAAGGAAATTGCAGTAGTTCAAAGTATAAACAGCAGTTGTTAGCATTTGAGACTGTGGGGACTATATTCCTTTGCTATATACTTTTGAAATTATCACAACACTCAGTGTCCGGCGATCAAGGTTCATTGATAGTAATGTAATGAAAAATAACTTCCCTGCTGGTGTAGTTTCCATTAGCACTGAATGCCTGTGGGATTTGTTGTGCATGTGTTGGAGTACTGGTGTGTTTTACAGCAGACATTACAGATCTACGCTCCTCTGCCAGCTTCTACACTGTACTACTTCCAGCATTCGGTGCACTGACAGCCCTGCTGATCACACAGCAGCGCCATGCAAGGATGCCATGTTCCATTTTTTCCTTTTGTATTGTGTTTTCCCTACCTTATGCAACACAGCTCAGTAGAGAGTTGCATCAGATTATCAACTCTACTGGTCTCATCCTTATTTGTCTGGTGATGTATTTTAAAGTTTAGCTGACAACTAAGGCAGAGACCATCTGATAGCTCGGAAAAAGAGCAAACGGGGGAAATTGACCCCACTGGGATGTAACAGGCTGACAACTCGTGGCACTGAATATCTAGCAGATTTGCTGCACCGTTACTGATACAAATACACACGGAGAAAGAATTGCCCCCGAGTTTGCAACAGCAGTAGTGAAAGATGGCTCACAGCAAGAACACACTGAAGCAGACAACAGCATGGCCATGATAACAAATAGGATGAATATAGACTAGGAAGATCGCAGATAGAGAAAAAAAAAAGCTTCCAGTCCTCTCCCAGGCATGAGAGAAAGTTCCCATCGTAAACCTGATTAAAAAAAAGATGCTTCACCATTGATTAAATAAAGCATTTGTAAAAAAATAAATAAATAAAAAATGGTTACGGTTAAAACAGGAATTTGTATTTTACTAAGAAAGATACAAATTAACAAATTATAAAGCCTGATGGTTCCATCCAATCATTTTCTTTTGCTTATCCAATACAGGGTGGCTGAAGGCTATCCCAGCTGCCATAGTGTACAGACACTAGTCTGTCACAGGGCTAACACAGAGACAGACAACCATTTGCATTATGGGATATTTAGAATGACCAGTTAACCTAACCCCACTAATTGCATGTCATTAGACTGTGGGAGAGAGAGCTGGAGTATCCAGAGAGAATCCATGCTAACATGGGGAGAACAGAGAACAGAAAGGCCTGGGCCAGATGGTGCATTTAAAGCCAAGACCTTCGTGCTGTGAGGCAACAGTGCTAACCACTGCAACACTGTGCTAGATAATGCTATTGATGAAAATTAAGGAAATTGAAGTGTAATTGTACACTCAAATTGCAAAATAATCGGGTCAAGTACAGAGGAAGACAAAATACAAACTTAAAAAAAAACAGAGAAGCTTTTTTTCATGTTGTTGTCTTCGCTCCACGTGCTCAAAGAAGAGGGTACTGTTCTCATCTTTTTGAGAACACTGAGTAAAATATTCCAGCCATACTTCGTCGTCGCCACCATCACACTTTTCAGGGTTTCTGCTGACCAGCACCCTTGCCAGGTCTGAGTTATACTCATGCTGAGTACAAGGGTTGCCAGGTTCCTGCCTGCCTATTTGCTTGTGTCAGCGAATGCCAAGTGCAAACCCCCGTCCTAGTAAGGTTTCTAGGGCCCAACCTGCTCCTGTGCCAAAGGTGGTCTACTTCAGGCCCAGATTTTGCCAGACACTGCTCTGCCCAGCTCCAACAGTATGAATTGGATTTGAAATCCAACTGGTTTTGAATTGGCTGTAGATTGGGCTGCACAGGCCAATCTACAGCCACTTTTATTATTGTTTTCATGCTAGCAATGCTAGCAATCCAAGATCAGTTTTAGAATGATAGACTTAGCAGTTTTGGAGTTTCGTATTCGATTCTTTGTGTTTTTATTGATTGTGGGCTTTCTTATCAAGATGAGCGTTAATGCCTTTTATGTGCGTTTCATTTTGTTAGTAATCTATCTCATGAAGTGTTTCTTGGTTTTAGTTTAACTTTCTCTTAAGCCTGTAGTTGTCTTTGGTTATTGTTGAGTCATACTATGTCTGCTGCTTGTACCCTGTGTGGTCCCAACCTGCATTTGAGATTCTAATTATGTCATCCTCGTGGACTTATTGCATTTTTGGACTTTTGCACTTGCCTCAGTTAAAGACTCTTGTTTTTATTTAAGCTAACACTGTCTTTGTGGTGTATATTTGAGTTATTTTTCTTGTAATTGCACAACTTACCAATCTAAATAAAAAAAGTATTTATTGTCAAAGAAAAGTACAAATTGATGACCGAAGAGTCTTTATAAGCAAGGAAGAAACTTCAAACAAAACTGAGACCACCTGTATGTATGAGTTTTTAAAAAGTAAAGTCTTTTTGTGTGTGTGTGTGTGTGTGGGGGGGGGGGGGGGGGTCCAAGTTGGAGAAAGTCAAAATGATAAGTGGCCAACTAAAGCAGTCTTTGGGACATAGTGTCAGAGCAACCAGGGAGTCTCTCCTCCATCTGTTTAGGTTAGTCTCATTAAGTCGAACAAGCGGCCCGGTGCGCCTCTACTCAGCTCTCTATCTCTCATAGCTTGCTGCCGTCCCGGGGCAATGATTACATGAAGCCTAACCTTGTAGAAAATGACATTAGAGAATGCAAAACTATGGTAATGGTGCAGCCACATGGTCCACTGACTGTCAGTTAACCCTGGCCTATGTGAAAGCAGACACTAACGTGTGCATTTCATGGTGACTTGACAGTGCTTTGCTTTTGGATCTTTTATTTCCCCAGAAGGGAGGCTCTACGTAAACCTTTGTTTAGAAGGATATTGACTAATGTATGACATCATATACTACTTAATTGTTTTGCCAATTAATCATTTTATAGATGGAAATAATTGCTGGCTGGAATGTGTTCAGTTTTCACATTTCTTGCCAGTGAAAAGAACTATTTTCTTTTACTGCACAGATAGTGGGCTTTGGTACCATGACACAGGTCAGACGTTAAAAGCAAATAATGGCACAAACCAGACATCCACATTACTCACACTTTCATTACACTTACATATAGGGCCTTGGGGGTGGGCACGCTACATGGCGTCCGGAGGACGGTCTGAGAACTCAACCTCACCTCTGGCGCCAGTGCTCACCTCTCAATTTTAAATGCATGTAGTCACTGAGGGTCTCTAGGAGGAGCTGTGATGGGCTGCCCTCCGATGTTTTAATTGCACTCTAGAACAGCACGCAACAACACTACATCTGAGCGGGCGAAGGGAGGCATGGGGTCTTCATCCAACCCCGCTCTCTGCCAGCTGCCGGGGCGGGGGGACTGGGAGGTGGAGTTGGCCGTCCGGTTGGGGTCTGGGTTGCCGGTACCCCCCCTGCCACTGCGGAGCTGGGGGCGGTCTGCTTGTATCCGCCTCAGGGAGGGGGACAACATCTGGGTCTAGGTGCGG
>VURO01035194.1:40086-59674 GCA_015108175.1 Pelvicachromis taeniatus | reverse complement strand
CGGAAGGAGAGGGGGGGGGGGGGGGGGGTCCAAAGAGAAATATCAGAGAAAGATGAGGGATGTTGTACCTTTGTGGTTCTGGCGTCTGCGTAAGGGGTTTCCACTTCTGTAAGCCGCCACCCTGCAAGGAGAAAACGAAACAAGATGTGAAGCGTGTCACACACACCTGCGTAGCTTCAAGTTTACTCACGAGGGTTTCCCCCCCCTCGGGCATTTCCTAGGCACACCTACTGAGCACATCATCGGCCAGTCCATCCAGTCGTCTCGAACAATGAGCCAAGAGTGTTTTGGTATTCTTAAGCTACTTAACCAGCATGCCAGCATGCATGGAGATATTGTTGACGAAACCAGAAATGCGTGACTGCTGCCCTGTTTACTCATTAGTCATGACATCAAAACAAGAGTTGCATGCATACCTACTACACACAACAGCAAATTGGCTGCCTTCAAGCATAAGCTGTCAACCAATCTAAACACTGCAGCGCTGTTTACACCAAGTTCAGTCTATTAAAAGAAACAAATAAGACACAGAGGTGAGGTGAGCACAATAACAGCATTGAGAGAAAAGCCAACTCACCAGCAGGAGCAGTTCATGTCCCTGCCCCACCTAACTGTGTAAATAAGGCAGGTATCTGTCCAGAAGGCTCCAGTAAAAATCACTTGAATCAATCCACCTCTGTTCCAGCTCAATCATTCTCAAATCCCGCACCAATGAAAGGCTGCTTTGTGCTACAGTCTCTCTGGGTAGTAAAATGTTGCTTTCTTTACGTCCCAACACTTACAGAATTGACCCAGAGGAGTCTCAATGAGTGCATTTATTCCCAAATACCCAGAGAGACCAACAGGGGTGGCTCAAGCAGGATCTCCATCCCCGAGTGTACACAATGCTGTGTTGTAACCCGTCGCTCTAGCGTCTGTGTGTGGGTTTAACTGTGCCTCGGTCACAACAGGGCACTGTGAAAGGAGTTTTTCCAACTCTGATGTGCTCTTTGGGCAGAAAACTCCAAAGCAAGTTAGGTAACAGAATTCACTGAAATCAGCTTCATGAGAGGAAAATAAAAGTGACTGGTGCTGTAGCCAAACGAGTTTACAGTATAAACATTAAGCATTACGCAACATGGACTAAAGGAGGAGGGCTGTCTGAAACCGTTCCTCAAATCCAGACTAATATCTAGGCTACGGGTTAAAATCATATCCCCTGAAATAAGAAGGCCAATTTATAGCCAACCTGATCACAATCAGCCACAGCATTCACGCCACAGCAGGTGATGTGAATAAGAATGATCACACTGATCACCAGTCTTCTTTTACTGACCCACCCCCAACTACCTGCCCCAAAGTCAACGGCTGTCCCTAACTGCAAAACGGCTCGGGGAAAGAAGGAGGAAGAAGACAAACAGCCCGAAGGGGAAGATCGGGCAGGTGATCTGCATGATGTGACTGACTGCACCACGTTTGAAACAAATAAGCACGTCCCTCTGGACCCTGCAGCGCATCCTGTAGCTGTGATGCAACTTACTGTTAAAATGACTACAGTGACAAACTTTCTATTAATCATCAAATGCAAATTTGCTTTTGTAATAATCTTCCTGTCCTCAACTAAAACGCTTATCGGTCTTCAGCGTTTGACTGAAAATGAGTCATGCGTTTCAGAAAAACGTTTAATCTAGGTAAAGATCTCAGGTATGAAGAACATGAGCGAAGTCTGATTCATACAACATAAGATTCAGAGTCTGGGTGGGCACACTTGCCCCTAGATGGGTTGCTATAACATGTCCTGTGTGGCCACTCACTTGATACAAATAACCTGATAACCCTTTTAATAAGCTTAAATAATAGTCTCTGCTTAAATAATAAGAGGGTCGCACGGTTTTATAGGAAATATCCAGAAATTACTGTGTAAATTTAAATTATTTTGCCTTGTAAGTTGAAAAAGCACTGAATAAATTTAATAAAACGTTAATTAATGAGTTTACCTGCCAGAAAATATATTTTTTTTCCCCAGGTATATTCAGTTAATAAACTTTTAACAGGAACAGTAACAATACCTTTTTGTAGTTTCTGGGCAGAGTCCCCCCAGAGTAAGCCAGGGTCTTGTAGTTGTAAACCTCCGAGGAGTTGCTCGGTGTGTCCATAGTCCTGCAGCTGTCCGACTTTGACGAAGGGAAATAAATGTCGTCTTGAGATGCGGGACCGCTCTCCGGTCCATTGGAGTTCACCTTCTTCAGCCTCCTGAACGTCATTGTTGTTGAAAATGAAAACTGAAAAAAAAAAAAAGTACAAAATAACTTTCTTGGTGTCCTCCCACAGAGTGTGAAACCTGCCCAGGGAGATGCTGACCGAGTTTGGAGCTTCAGCGTGGAGCCAACTACAATTTCTCTTGTTTCCTTTGAATAGTTTGGAGGCGGGGACTGTTTTGAGGAACACAAATGAGTGCCAATAGCCACAGAGACTTGCTTCCTCCGCGGTGCCTTCAGGTGCACCTCGGGTCGTTTCTGTTTCGCATTGAAACAACAGCAGCCGGTGTTTGCCAAGACACAAATAAATAAATGCAGCGCTGAAACCATTAGTTTCTTAGCTGCTTGGAAGAAAATCAACCAGTAGCTAAAAATTAATCCAAAAAATTCCAGACAAGAACACGGAGTTTCCTCTTATTTCCTTTTATGCGGTCGCAGACTAAATATTTTTACTTTTAGGGACAATTGGTAGGACAAAACAATACTTCTGATATTTTACAGACCAAAAATAGATTATCAGACAAAATTACCAGCTGATATACCTCAGCTTCTCATACTAATTGGTATGAAATAATGTTGGATCACCCACTTCAGCTTCCTTCTGTCTTTAGAAATCTTAATGACTCTTTTGCCAAAAGAGATTAAGTCTGCTGCAAATGAGTGCTGGATCTGGAACGGAGGCAGCAGGACCATTTGGATGGATTTAAATCCTCTGATAAGGTGACGCAGGAAGGGTTTCCTTTAAGTTTATTACCAGTACACATATTATGAATCAATCCAATATTTTTTTTTTAATCCTTTTGTTAAATAAGATTTTTAAAGTTTCAAACTTTTTGCTTATTTTTCTTTAATAACATTGAAAAGCTGCTTTGAGTCTTTTCTCATTCGTCAACTGAGGATATTTTAAATGAGTGAGAGAGAAAAAAAAGCAAATGTGCCTTGCAGAAATAATCATGCATTCACCTAAATTTCATTAGAAACCTGGGGTCTTACATAATGCTCTGTGCGGCCGACTGTTTGCAGTACAGTTGTGTAAACCTTTATGACCACCAGCTATTGACAGTTTCCACAGGTGTGTGATTATGTTGTTAGTGCTCACACTGCTGTGAAGGCAGCATTTGTTGCTTTTAAACCAACCTTCAGTTGCAAGTTTAGTGTTTTTATTACTAATTAAAATTCAGCGGGGGAAATCTGAACCGACTAAAGATCCGTGACACTAAACAGATTAATCTCTAAAATTTAAAAAAAAAAAAAAAAAGTATTTCAAGGGAGAGACTTTGAATGAGAGCATGACCCAGAACTAAAAAAGTTAACAATGCCCCCTTGTGGTATATAAAAATATCAAAGGGTAAGAAGTACAGCAAAAAAAAAATAACTGAAGTCCAGATGATTTATTAAAATCTTTACACAGGTACTTATTACATCAACATTCTCCTGATATACTGGAATGATATGATTTATAAAGCATTTAAATAAAAAATAAACAGGTTTAAACATATCTTAACCAATAAGTTCAAACTGAACTAATCACAAATTACAAATTAAAATCAGCATATCTCAGCTTTATGCCCTCACACTCATACGCGCTCACTGATGCACACAAACACAAACACATGCACACGTATGTGCGTGCAAACACACACAGGAACAGTAGGCAGTGAATCAACATGCAGCCTCTTTACTGTTCCCAAAAATACTTTCAAGTATCCTCGACATCACCCCGAAATGTAGCTTTGTCTTTTCTTCTGTCTTGGTTCCAAATTCACACAAACATATATCTGACTTCCTTTAAAACAACAACGAAACAGCAATACTACATGGTCTATGCTCAAAGTGCATGCCTGTATGTTCGTCTACCTAAGCCATAATGAAGAGAACAGCTAATAAAGGCACATGGAGCTGAATACTCTACTCTTCACATGATATTCAGCTTGCTTTAAGTTTCTACAGCGCAGCACTTCCACTTATCACTCACACAGCAAGTGTTGAGTATTGATAGAAAACACTGAGAAAATTTGGTCATAGTCATTTTTGCCACAATGCAAACTTATTGTACTATAACATTTGTATTTGTATCATGCCATGCTTAGTTTATGTGTTACAGTGATGCAGAACCTTTGAAATAGTTATCCTAACTTTGACTGTCACAATGCAGTTTGTCTACAGCATACACATCAAAGCTGATTTTATATTACAAAGAAAAAGAGTCAGTTGTCTATATACAGCAAACACGTGCATGTCGTCAGTCTGTTTCATTTGAAAAAGCCAGATGGTTTGGCCGGAGGACCCATCAACATACAGGCTTGATTCTTGTGTGTGATGTGAATCTGAAAAGAAAATTTAAAATTAAAAAAACATATATAAAATCAGGAATTTCAGACATGTGACTTCATTGCATTAATACAAAAGCAGCCACTGTGTTTGTGTGCCTGTGCAGTGTTTACCGTGCAGGGAGGCTGCATCCACGGTTCTCCATCTATCTGCATTGGTAATGCTTTCTTTGTCCTACGTGTAGAGAGGGATAAACAGAATGCATCAGGAAGGTCACGTGTCATTAAAATGCCAATGTAAACGTATCTTCTTATGTATATTAGCTAACGATGATCCCTAATTACGAGCCGTTGTTGAGGCTGAAAGCCCAGCCTTGTTTGTCATGTCTGAACATGTCTGTGTGGCTTACCCCCCCCCACCCCTCACCTGATGGTGATCTGAGAAGTCTTCGCCAGCCGCACGGCACTCTTGAGTCCAGTGTAAATCTGGCCCATCTCTATGGCTCCTTCAAGGCCGACCACCTCTAATCGCCGATCACTGAGGTCTGACAAGAAAGCAGAGACTTATCAATTCAGAAAAAGAAGACAAGATTGGGCCTGAGGCAGATGCCACGTCTCGTAGTTAATCTGCATCAGAGTTGAGATAAATAACAGCAGTGGTTTGAAGCACACCAATGTATATGAATAATCATACATAATGTATAATCATCATGCAACTGCAACCAACTGCAGTTAACGTGCACTTATTTGTGCATACAGTGGTAGGATGGTTGGACTCAGGTCTTGACTGACAGCATAGAGATTAATAATTAGGAGGAAACTGATTCGAGAAGCAAGCCATAATTAACCACCAGTGCAGAGAACCTCAAGAAAGAGAAAAAACACGTGAGGAGACAGTTTTGCAGAAGCTGGTTTCTGCTTCTTACGATTTCAGCTGAGATGTCAACAGCTTTCAGTTTGCATGCGTCATCGTTTCTGAGAAGTTGGCTAATGTTAACATGGTGCCATTCACGCACTAAAGAGGCACGTGGAAACTAAGCATCCCTTCTGTGAGAAATTCGGCCTACTTCAAATGAATGCTGACCTGAGACACCAAAACCGTTTTCTGTATCGCATGCAATCTTCTGATGAGATGGTGGAGGAACGTTACAGTACAATCAAAAGAAGAACTAAGAACATGGAAAATGAGACATAAACCTTGTGTCATTTGGGCTCGCTATTCTGGTGGCTTGGTAACAAAAAGTTCAATAACCAAATTACGCAAATAGCACCAGGTGCAACTTTGTATGTGTATGCGTGTTAATATTTTGGCCAGTCACAAAAAAGTTAAACACTTAAATGGACAATCGCTTTCAAAGAGAGAAGAGGGGCTGCACCAAATAAATACGATACATAGAGAATATTTTTATCTGTGAATTATGCAGTAAATATGTTTGTAGTAAAAGCCAAGAATAAATATATGGAGACGGACAGAAGTACCATATAGATGACCTTTAAGGGGTCAAACTCATGTACACGGGGTTATGCTGCCCTCAAGTGGCCAGAAAAATCAGTAACGCCACAGTCAAAGTTAAACTAAACATCATCATATGGGTGCCAGTTTCATTGGACTGTTATTATAATTTGTGTAATTTAGAAACGGAGGAAGTTTGGTTGAAATAATTTCTTTTATTACACCCTCTAGTACTGTAGCTAGAGCACTAACCCTCTGTCTGTTGGAGAAAATGTGGAAATTAAAATGCAAACGACTACCGTGTATTTTCAGATTGCCTGGTTATTTAAAACTATCAGAGAGAGACATATGGTGGCCGCAGCACATTTTTAATTGTGAAATTCCTCTAGGAAGTGAGTTTATATACTCTGGATATACACCTGCAGAATGGATGAAAAGAGATAAGTACTTAATGAACACAATGCTGGTGGCTCATAAAAAGAATTGGTGACAGGTTAAACTTTATGAAAAGAGTCTAATATGAGTCGATGAGCCATTGAAACTCACTTCTGTCCAATAAGGTCGATATTGAAGTGAGTTTGAGGAAACGTGATGTTTTCTATGGGTAAGTGCTTCTGTTAACATTGCACGCCTCTGACACATAGTGAGTAAACTTCCACACGTTGAAGGAATGTAATCAAACTGTTTATAAAATGTAATCTTTAGGACACTAAAGCCAAACATTAGCAGTTAGCTTATGTTAGCTTATATCCGGCTGATGTTGTTTAGTTTTCGATGTTGCTGGTTGTCAGTTGTTGCATGTCTAATTTGTGGACAAGAAATCGTTACAATAGCAGAAATAAATAAACATATTATAGCATTTTTCCATGTATTACACTGCAAAAAACTCAAAATCTTACCAAGTGAAAATTCTCTACTTTCAAAATTCACTGTCTAAAAACAAGTTCCTATATCTCACTGAGATGATACTCTTTAGCTGAGTGTGTCTCATTTTAAGTTTGACGAGATTATTTTGACCATAAATAAGACAAATATACTTGGTAAGATTTTGAGTTTTTGCAGTGTAGGGATGTGACTTCAGGTCACGAGATGAGACTTGAGGTGAAGATGAATTTAGATTAACTGTGTTCTCTCAGGACCACTGCTGTTAGATCAGACATCTGAATAATGTCAGGTCAACTGCAAAATACCTTGGGAAGTCACTTTCAGGATTTCTGGATTGACGACCACCTCCGGCTCTTCCTGCGCCGTCAGTCCCTTAGTGTCCACTTTTTTGGTCTCACCCCACAGGTTGGAACCACCATGCATGCTGGGAATGTTTAGGATAGCAACACCCTCAAGAGACCCACCGCTGAGATCCAGGGGAGTACCGCAACACTGGAGATGGCACAGTACACCGCAGCGTTAGAGTGAAATATCAGTACGCAGTCTTTGATGGCTGTTTTTGTATCGAAGCTACTTATTTCAAAGACAAACTGCAAACTCGTGTGCTGTGCTCTCACCTCGATTGTTAAGTTTTCGCTCAGTTTTTTGCAGGAAGCAGAGATGGTTTCTGAAGTGGCAAATTCAAAATACCACAGCTTGTTCTTCATTCTGCCGTTAGAAAAAGCGTCTCCTTTAGGTTTAAGTGATACTTGACTTTCACAGAACATTTTCTTCTTTTAGCACACGTGGCGCTTTAGAAAGAGTAGGAGTCAAGCAGCAACACTTGCTGCAACAGACTTCTGCTGTCACCTCGAGCATTCGTGTCTCTCGCTGCTTTAAAAAAAGCAGTAATTGTAAAGGCAAACAGGAAATATAGAAGTCAAGTTGCGAAGAGTTAAGTCACTGTCGTTTAGTTCTATTGTGTTGTTAAACTGTGCATCTGTTGTTATATTGCTATAAGCGGGAATGCATTCGCTTTGTTTGCTGTTCCTGACAATGTGCCCTGGAGACACAAACTATTCAAACAGATATGCAAACCTGCTGTTGAATTTCTGAGGATGTTTTTCCCTCATTGTGTGAAACCGGTGGGCAATGGAGGCATCCTGCAAACACAATACAATACAGCAATTATCCGACCTACTAAACCGAAAATTAAACACTTCCTCTTGTATTACACATTTATGAGAAACTCACAACTCCAATAGAGAAGTAGTTGTTGATTATTTCATATGGCACTGGGTCACCCTCCTCTTGATTCTCATCAGTGATAACCTGCACGCTCCAGCGATCCATCAGCACCTGGGAGCTCCCCTCAATGTCTTTAAGAATACGGTTCAGATCTTCACCATCATACCCTTAAAAAAAGAGAAGACAAGAAAACTGTAATTTGGAACTGTAACTTGCTGAAGCCCATTTACTTAGTGCAAACACTGTCTGAAAGCACGCATAGACAGTAGTGCCATAGCATGAAAATAGTGACCTGCAAGTATTCTCTTATTTACATAGGGGAACACTTCATCTCTTAATATCTCACCTCCTCCCCAGCGCAGGCATCGTGCAAGGTCATTTCCTGTGCCAAGAGGAAGTACAGCGACAGGTGGCCGCACCAGCAGATTGCCTTTGTCTGGATGCGAAAACAAAAGGGAAGGAAATACAAAGCCTGTAACAATCCATTTCACGATTGCGACTTTGTGAAATTTAGGGCAACAATCTCACCGATTGCATCAAGAATCCATCCAACCGTGCCGTCTCCACCACACACCAAGATCCTGTACTCCTTAAGATTTCTGAAGAAACTCAAACTGAAAGAAATTTGAAACAGATTTTGGGAAAAAACAGTAACAGGAAGTTATGGAGGTTTAAGTAAGTACTCGGGATAATGTGGGAAGAAATAATCTCATCTTAAAATCAATTTCGCCAAAACCTCTTGTATCACTTCACTTACCCCGGTACAGGGCCACCATTTGAAAGGTTGTATACTTGTCGTGGATTCAGTAAATGCTGAAATTTACGCAGGATTCTGAAATAAAGAAAAAATAAAGAAAACTAAGTTACACAATGTTCATGGATTTGAAATCTCGTTTTCCAGTAAAATATTCTTTTCCGAGCTCGCCTTTCTCCCTGCTTGCCACCACTTTTAGGGTTGACGAACACTAGAAGAGGATGGGTCTTCGGCACAGGGCAGATCTGATGATTAATAAACAAACGTTACAGGTATTATACTGATAGAATATGAAAAAGAAAAACTCGTACTAATGGCGTACATTGTCAAGCTCTTATTATTCAGCTTTAATAAAAAGCTTTTGCTTGCATGAATAATACCTGAAGCACTTGTCCGTCAGGAGTGGTATTGAGCTCGCTGTCATCTCCTGACCCCGAGCAGCCGTTTTTTACATTATTTGGTCTCTCCTTTAGGGAGAACAATAAAGGCAGAGAGTAAATAAATCATTAAAAATATCATAGTTTTTCTTGGATAAAAAATATCTACACTGTGTACCTGATAAAATGCCACGCAGGTGAGAATCATTTACCAATGGAAAAAAACAGCCTCTGGCTGATGTTATGTTTTGCGTCGGTGTGAGAGGCACTGTTTGTGTACTGTCTGAGCTGTGCATTTGCTTGAGATGAGCCTGAGGATAGTTGTGTACCTTTATGACAGGATATATGGCCCATGGAGGAAGAATATGGTCTCTCAGCAGCCCACACGTACACTGTGTTGACTCTTGGTCCACACATTGATCATGACGCTATGGAATATAAATAAAATCACTCAGAAATACAGTCAGGATTTAAAGCATCCAATTTTTTTTTAAAACTGTGTAGAAAGGGGGAAAAAAGCCTTCTTGGATTCAATAGCTACAAATGCACACAACAATTCCAGAATGCAACTTAATCAAATCTCCTCATTAATTAGAAAGTCACTGACTAAAATGTATTCCTAAATGAGTCATGCACTGCTATGTTCGCTCACCATCGAGTGGCACCACACGCAGTGTTTGCCTGTTAGGCCTTGTAAGCTCTTGATCTTCTTCTGGCATCTGTCACACTTCCTAGAGTCACAGTTCCCACTCACCCAGTCGTGTGTTGGAACCTGAAAAGTGGGATGGATGTTAAATTGTCCACGTAAGAGCATTCAGACATAGCATGAAATCAAATTTAGACCGTGCATGTGACTGTAAAGGTTGTCATGGAGACATCAGCATACCCCTATTTCTTTCTTTGACTTCACGTATGTCCTGGCGCAAGGGGCCGGGTTCTTGTTAGCGCAGCGACCGTGGACTGTGTATTTGCAGCCTGCACAAAAGGACACACAAACCAGCTGTTGCATAATTTGTAAAGACATATAAATTACTGTGTTAAATGTCAAGGAGGCCGAGGAGCATTCATTTAATCCAAAAGAAATTAATGCAATTTCAAATTAGACACTGCCTTGCGCCCTCTTCTGGTGAGCTCTTGTACTCACAGGTGCAGCACAGTCCCTGCTTCCTCAAACCCAGCAGCATGCTCTGACACACGTTGCAGTAAACGGGCTTGTTGAAATTTTTCATCCTCCAGAGGTGTTGCCCGTCTTTCTGGATCATCTGTTTGTTGAAACAGCAGTCAATGAAGAAGTCAGTGCAAGAAAGGGAAGAATAAAACGGTTTATATTTTTTGTGCATATGATTTTTGAACAGAAAAATAAATGTTTATAAGAAAAGAAGCTTGTATCTCTTCCAATTGTTAGATTTTAGTTCCACAACAAGGCATGCTTTTCATCTTTTGCTCCCATTCATTATTAAACTTCACGAGATGGCTCATTACGCAGCATGGCGGTGACTCTACATATCATCACATACTGCACAACTTCATGCATATTCAAATCAAAACTGTCTATAATCGCACTTAACAGAAGATTATAAAATTGCTTTCAATCTGTTTACTGAGTGGTCAGCGTTCTTATCCAGATTAGACACTGAAACGTTTTTTTTTTTTAACGACAGGATGTATCACGCTTTCACTTGCTGCAAGAGGATCAGTAGAAAGAATTGCGAATCAGCATACAGGAACTGTGAGGGGGCTGCATTCATGCACCCTAGGCTTCAAATGTCCACTGGTGGCTAGAAATAGCTGGAGGCGAAGTCCCTGGCATTGATGCAGAGGCTAAACCCAGTGACACAATCTAGCTCATGGGTTTTGATTGCCGCAGCTAATTGTCAAAACACACTGTGAGTGGCTTCTATATTGTTGGTAACGCATTAAACACCCATAACACCAAGCAGATCTTGGTATCACAAAACCACTTGAAGGTATAGGGCCAGTAATAAATCAATTCATTTAAATGGAATGAAATAAAAAGCTGAATTCTCAATGGAGAGTTCTGCTGAGCTTGTGATCTATCTCATAGTGAATACTAGCCTCAACTGGTCAATGCAAACATGTGCAACTACTGCCAAGTTAAATATTTATGATAAAAAATATATATATACCAGACATATATACAATATGCACAGATGGTGGTGGTTTTACTCTGTTTGGCAGTGCAAGAGGATTAAAACATTTTAGGAAAAGGTCAGAGTGACACGTGAGAAGAGTCTCTCGAGAGAAATTCCATTAGAAGTTGTTTCTGCTCGGTTTGTATCCACAAATACATATATCCACATGTATCCACAAAAATAAAATGACAAAAATAACAAACAAATATGCTCGAGCTCTTCAGGTTTAAGTTTTTAAGTGCCAAAAGCTGATAGTCTCGCTCTGAGTGGACGGGGAGGTGTAAGCATATGAAAATATTTCTTAAATTACATGGATTAGCACAAACCCACAAATGGAAACCCTTTTGTCATTTGCTTCCTTTTTATCTTAGTGTGCTTTCCTTTAATTATGTCTTTAGTTGTATATACACAGCCTTAACACTAAGCACTGCTATATTATTCAAGCATTCATATTGTGCAGAATAAATGTAAAACACAAAAGGCATTCTGATGGTGCAGTGCATGCACCGGAGGGAATGCGATTACCACACCCTGTAACAGTGAGTTGGCAAAAAAGGCTTTAGGGAAAAGGAGGAGGAGTCGAAGGACAGAGGAGAGGCATGCAAGGCCAGGAATTTACAAGAGTAGTTACCACTTTGTGAGATATCTGCTATAAAAATGAAATATATTTGAGCTTGGACTTTGGAGATAACGCTTGAAAAAAACATGAAAAAGTAAGCATGTTCCTTTTAAAAGCACCTTTAGACCGAGCAAGACCAGCAAGGGAACGTTGTTCATGCCTCCCTGTACCCACTCATCCAGAGACACCGTGCCGCTGCTGTCAGCATCGATTGCTGTCATCATGTCCTTCAGAACCTGATGAAATCACATTTAGTTGTTATTATGGAATCAGCACACACGTTTCTATTACTTAAAGGGCCATATGGTTTCTGAAACTAGTCGAGCTGGGGAATCTGTAAATTATATAGGCAGAGAAGCTTATCACTTCTTCTTCTGGCAAATGAGTAACAAGAAGTGCCCTATGGTGTCCCTGACACTGTTATGGATGTCTTGCGCAAATAAGCCTGTCTTCACATACATTTACAATACTGTACTAAAGTGCAGTGCATGCAGGACATTTGCATTACATTTATATTCTGGGACTTACCGGCTTGAGCTCTGACACATCCCAGTCGAGATATTCTGCAGCGTGCATCATCTGCGCAATAATCCGATCCACTTCCTGTTCAAAATGCAGCAGGCTTGTTTTAGTATTGTGGCTGTTTTGAAGATGTTTTAAATATACTTTAAAAGATTTTCTCAACAACTTACAGAGCTGTCCAATACTCCATTCCCATCTCTGTCATAAAGCCTGAAAGCAACTAAAGAAAGAATGGAAATGAAAGTTGAGCTGCTAGATGAGTCACTACTATTTTGGGCACAAAAGAAACATAAACTTACACTCCAGTTTGTCCCTGGGCTGGCCATCTTCAAGTAGAGAGAAGTAACATGAGACATCTTTAAGGAAGACCTCCTCTACAGGAGAGAGAGAGGAGGCTGTGAAATTCGCTAGTTCACATAACAACAACAAGCAGTACGATGCAGGGATGCGGTGATAACTGAACGCATGCCAAATCGGCCATGCGTGAGGCGATAAGGGTCGGCTGAAAAGACAGTAAGCTGCTTGTATAGATATATTGTGTGTATGTATAATCTTACTGGTGCTGTCTTCTTGGCCAGGTTCAGAGTTTTGAAAGGAGCGGAAGAGTCTCTGGCAGAGATCCACAGGGAAGTCCTCCACTTCTAAATATGTCTTCAGGAACAGACGAAAGCCTTCCTCATTGATGCACTGGGACAAAAAACATGAATGGGAGAAGCATGTTGTGTTTACAGCGGTCTAGCGAAGTGTCAAATGAATGGGTTGAAGCTTTTTTTGTATATAATATGCTTGTTACTTCTGAAAATTAAAAAAAAAAAGATAATAATTACAGTTATTATTGTGAACTACGGTGTGAAAATCTTATAGTTTACAAGTGTTGCTTTGTTAGCTGTTCTAAGCTCAAGCAGGATCTCGAAAGTGTAAAAAGCTTCTCGAATTAAGATTTAATCAATAATTTACCAGAAAACGTATGTCTCCAAAACAAAGGGTCTACAGGGTGTCATCAGTGACATAAAACAAAAAACAAGCTCCTGCTTGAAGATTTCAGTCCATCTGTCTGGCATGGCATCGCTGTTTCTCACATGATATTATGCTGCAGGGGTAACAAGCTGTAGTCCCCTGATAACGGTGAACTACAAACCCATTTCTTGTTGATATTCCATTTCCCTCCTTTTTTACCCTGCAGAGCTGCCCAAGCAATAAATAATAATGCAAGGCAGAAAAAAGAAAAAGAGCAAACAAGCGAGAGAGACCTGCACCACCAAAACGCAACGACATTTCCAACAAATAATTTAAATGTAGTCTCGCTTTTGTATTTTGACAGCAATTAACTTGTAACTTCATGGCTGCAACTGTGTTCTCTCCCATTATGAAAAACAACATTTCATCCCGATCTTCTAATTAAACTCAAAGACGCAAATAAAGTTCCACTGCTGTAATAAATACTTAAGAAATGATTGCATTTGCTGTCTTTACAAATTAGTAGTCAGTGTCAACCATTGATTCGAGAAATCTTTTTTTTTTTTTTGTTCAATCACATCTGAGCTTACACTGCATGAGGGAAGCCAGCACACTGTTAAGCAAGGCCTTGCTGCGTGGGCAAATCTAAGGAGGTAATTTACATTTGCAGTCTCGCTTGAATATGCTGACGATATTTCTCATGGACAGCTTAGTCAGCCTGATCGATACTGTAGCTTCAAAATCTAATTCATCAGCGAAGGATAATTAATAACTGCCCAATATACATAGATCTTATTCTCATTTTAGAGCGAACAGCTACACTCAGATCTATTATTCTCTTGGGCTATGAAGCTTTTAGACGGCACCTCTGTGAATTAGTTTTGGATGGAAGGATCTGACTGTGAACAGCAGGACACACTGTCCCCTCACCTCTCCATGCCTGTGCCGGGCCAGACTGCCATCTGCATAGAATTCCCTCAGCACATCTTTCACCTTCAAGTTGTTGTCTGGAAGCAAAGACACGCAGGTCACACAGGAATACGCATGTACACTTCCTCTAGTCGACTTTGTGTGCAAACGTTTTTAATCCACACTTCTGATATGTCATCAGTGTATATGATTACACCATAAATATAGATTTATCTGGAGTACAACAAAATATATATATATATGCATGCTCAATTTGCAGAAAAAGAGAATGTGGTAGACTGCTACCTCCTCTAGATATGAGAAACCATGAGCGAGTGTAAATGAGTGTGTGTGGGTGGAAGTGGAAGTGGATGGGGTGGGGTGGGGTGGGGGGGTGGGTGTTAAGCGCTGAGAAAGCTGCCTGCCTGCCCGCCTGTCTGTACTCACATTCAATGTACTGTTGTAGCTGGATAAAGTCGACAGGGCTCAGTTCCTTCACCTCTGGGTTTGTGGGGGAGGACATGGTGCCTGCTTCTGCACAAACTGCCTGCCTGTGAACAAGCAGGCAGCGAGAGAAACAGTGAGATGTAGACGGAGAGAAAAGAGAAGGTGGGTGCACGCTAGCCTGCCTCTTTGTAAAACATAAAAGCGTGGCTGCAAGCAAAAGATAGCATCTCACATCTCGCTCTGTAAAAATCCATGATTATAGACAGGGAGAATCACTCTTAGCATCCAAACTTTCTTTGAAGCAGAAGCAAGAGTACACAGAACTGTGCGCGCATTAAAATGTCTTTAATCAGAAAATAACTGCAATATTGTTACTGTGCTCCAGGTGCATACGCCCACAGTCTTTCCTCAACATGATAACATTTTTCCTCGTATGATGCACTAAAATGCAACTTCACCGCCAAACACAGCAAACTTTAAGCACTTGTGCTTTTACCCTGTTTGTTTTAGATCTCACACATGAGAGTATGTGACTAGCCAATGGAAACTGGGCCGAAAGACTCTCAAAAATAATTTGAGGCTAAATTTTCCCATGATACCTTGTGTCTAGGGATTTATTTGCACCCAAAGTCTTTTTCCATGTACTCACTGGCCCAAATTAGCTTTGCAAAGTACGAGCTACAGGGAGTCTTTTGGTGTCATTCAGGACAAGAAGGTGCACTGGTGTGTTAAAACGCAGAGATAAACAATAAAGCCTCGTGGAGAGGTTGCAAAAACCAAACTGGCTCGTCGAGGGGCCTCCCCGTTAAACAAAAGGAAGAGACTTAAATGCCACAGAAGGCTGAAAGAGAGCATGAAATTTGAATCTGATACAGAAAAAGAGCTTGTAAGTTCAATAAAAACTGGCCCGCCGTGTCGTTCGGAAGCAAGGAGGCATGAAGTGCGGATGAAGATTTGGTATGTTTCTTTTAACGACTACACGTGATGGAGGACGAATTCTGTAATGACAGGAAAGCATAAAGCTCATTACTAATTAAAGAAAGAGGAGAAACTAGTTAATGGAAGGGAGCAAAGTGGCATCCTGACATCCTGTTTAATGTTGTTTTGAATGTGCGTCGATAAAAATGGTTCCTAAAGAAATGCACGGATGAAATCAATAGTCACTTTCTAGTATACCTAACGTACTCATGATCAATGTTCTACAATTAGGTCAGCCAGGAAATCTCTCCACCAGGTCTGGCACCAAGGCACACATGCTTTTCTGATTTACTATGTATTTCTTTAATGTTAAGGTTAAAAAAAAAAACGTGTCACATTTTCTCCCATCTAGAAATGAAATATTGAATTAATAATCAAACAGAACCCTTGCTGTATTAAATAAATGAGAGGATTTGTAAGTGCAGCGTTAAATATTGCTGTAAAACTGACAAGACTCGAGCTGTTCAAAGACTTGGCTCCTCTGAACATGTCACAAATTCTTTCTCTTGCACTTTTTCTCATCTATTATTATCCTGTCATTCTTTGGCTAAATTTACTTGGCTTTTCTCAAAAGAATTACACCAGCACTGGTTTAACCCGTGAATACTTCACATGACAGAATATTTTGTATCATTCTGTGCAATAAATCACAGCAAGCTACATTAGGTTTTGCCTAAATTATATTACCATGATGAGGTAATGCAGCGTAGACGTTTTATAAATCAATCCGTTCTTCTCCCGCATTCTTGCGTAGCAGTAATGGGTACTTGAAACCATTAAATACAGTTTATGTAACACTCTCTAAGAGTTCAAGTACACTACAAGAAAGTTTGAATGGCTAATTGATTTTATTAGTGTTTAGAAATGGAAACTAAAATGCAAAATAAGGCTTCAAAGGCAAACAACAAGAAAATAGATACAGAAAAAAAAAAAAATCTACATCAGGTTTGAAAAACTGGGAACACTAATCTGACGATGAACAAACTTTAAAGCACCCACTGGAAATTGTAGTGATTTCATGCTTAAAAATGTGATCATTAATTAAAAAAAAAAAAATTACAAGAAAAATAATGTTTGTTCGTTTCTTATTAAAGAAGAGATTAATGCACACACTGTAAATCCAGTCTCATGAATAACAGAATAAAAAACTTCATGGTGGTGTTCTGTCCGGCCTGACGAACTGTAAATGTCTGTCTGCAGGCATTATCACACATCTTTAGGCGGTCTGTTTAGGTATCAGTGAAGGCTGCCTGCACCAAATAGGAAAATCAGAGTACTTAAAGAACATACTGAGAAAATGAAATGAATGTTACTGAAATAACACCCACTCCCTATGGATCCATTTGCTCTCTCTTTGGGCTCTGAAAGGTTCAGGCTGTCCTCACTTAATTCCCTCAAAAGGTCAGAGCCGTTGCCTAGCACTTTGTTTATGCAGCCGATCAGGTGGGCCAGGTTTTTATTGACAGCAAAGTGACACATGGAGGAATCATGAGAAGCCATCTGCTACCGATCAGCAGATTACAGCCCAAACCTCTTTATTCTATAAATGTCGTCCTGACTCCATCTCTTTAAACACTGCCCCATAAATAAACTAAAAATAGGCTTATGAGTTTTTATTTGCAGATAAAAAAGGCACCTTTTAGATGCCTTCCATGTTTTTTTTTGTTCATGATGTCACGAACAGCATCGTGCTTATTTACTCTCCTTCCCAGAGCATCACGGTCATCATCATCACCATCATCATCATCATTATTGTGTGGTTCAACTAGATCTTGAGCCTATCTGAGTAATCTGATTCCACACTTCCTGATTAGATAATGATTTGCATGCATGATGCAGAGTGGGAATCGGGACCGGTCAGGACAGGAAGAAGCATTCTATGTTCTCAGAGGACGGATGAAGAGTGTAATGCACACCGAGCCAGTTGTCTACACTCAAAAGCACGGGATGGATTTCTTTGAAAAATTATGGCCCTGACTAAATGAGCTAACTAAAGTGGGTATACATATTTCAGGAGGTTTCACGAATGCCTGAAGCTCGGTAAGACCAAACACAGACCATGTGACTAAGTCAGGTCAATAAGGTCACACTGATAACGTAAAATAGCAGATGCTTTACGAAGGAACTGTTTATGTTCCTTTATAGAAACATTTATGCGGCAGAGTCTTGGCTATGTAAAATTTAAATCTGGCCTAAAAAGAGCACAATCCCTCCATGTGATTTACTTTGATTTGCTCGACAGGCGGACAGTTTGAGGTATAACTGTTTAAAACTGTTGCTCCATATAATCAGTACACAATAAATGATGCAACGTATTCTGAGCAGCCATGCTCAGAAGCTACTGATGCAGTAGTGGTTCTTCAAATAGCACTGAAGAGCAATTTAAATGTTAAAGTGGTTAGCAACGACTCATGACAGCAACATCGACTTCCCAAATAAACTTCTGAAAAAAAAAAACCCACCTGTCTCACGCAAGACAAGTGGCTTTAACTTCTGACCACTTGCTAAAAAGAAAAACACCAAAGCAGCTGCTTTCAACCCACAGTAAAAAAAAAAAGAAAAAAAGAAAAAAGAAAAAGCCACGGAACAGAAAAACTACAAAAATAAAACCGGAGGATTAAAGCGACAGTTCCGTTTGCATTTTCCTTAACAGATGGCAAGGGTTTAATATGAGCTCTTAAAGTCTTGACGTAAAACTGTCAACGACCCTAAAACCACCATGTTTACAACAGGCACTTGAAGGTATACTTGGGGATGACCTTTTTCCACGCAGGCTAATGTTTGTGCAAGCTGTCATAACGCCCACGCCTTGTGTCAAGGAAATCTGCTGTTTTGCAACACTTGCAGGGTGTAAGTCACTGACTCCGTCATTCTGCGGTTGGAAAACACTGCGTAGGTTCTTTGAAGAGAGAGAAGTCTACGTGTAATGTTGGGCATTTGTTTTTCTCTCGAATCTACAACGAGTCTGCTCGTTGAACCGTGCGCCGATTGCATCGGGCTAACAGAAGTGGAAGGACAGACATGTCCGGTTGCTATGGAAAGTGTTTCCCTACATCAGCTGCTCTCTGTCAAAGTGCTGCCATGGGTGACTAACAGGTAGGAGGATCCAGAGGCAGAAAGGGTGGGGTTTTAGGGGGGGGTATCCATTAGAGAGAAGGGGAGCCCAGTCATAAGTGTGAGTCTTCCCCCTTCATCTGCGCCTCCTCCCACACCACCGGTCTTGGTTGGCCTTCAAAACTAGAGGACACGCTCCAAATTGCATTCCACATGCAGATGCTGCTGTGACTCATCGCATGAACAGGGAAACACTCCCCTTACTATAAATGGACTGTTTGCTTAAAGGGTCAGTTTGCAGGTTAAGCCTGAAGTTACAAACCACTATCTGAGGCAAATGTGTGATACTTCTGCACATTTATGTAGTGCTTCTACTTCTGTCTTTTTGTTGCGCGGGGTTTTTTGGGTGTGGTGGGGGTCATCTTCAGTATAACTTTCATCTATCATTATAAGAGTTACATATATTTTTTGACCATCCCAACAGACAGACAGACAGACAGACAGACAGACAGACAGACAGACAGACAGACAGATAGATAGATAGATAGATAGATAGATAGATAGACAGACAGACAGACAGACAGACAGACAGACAGACAGACAGACAGACAGACAGACAGATAGATAGATAGATAGATAGATAGATAGATAGATAGATAGATAGATAGATAGATAGATAGATAGATTGGTTCTTGATTGGCTCTTTTATAGCAGAGGCAGCACAATCATTATTTTTAATTTTATCG
>VURO01035194.1:0-20166 GCA_015108175.1 Pelvicachromis taeniatus | reverse complement strand
AAACAAAATACACCACAAACAAAAAAACAAAAGGAAAAACAAAAGAAAAACAAAAAAAAAAAAAAAAAAAAAAAAAAAAAAAAAAAAAAAAAAAAAAAAAAAAAAAAAAAAAAATAAAAAAAAATATAATAAAAAAAAAAAAAAAAAAAAAACAAAAAAAACTAACCCCCGAAAAAAAGGAAAAAAAAAGAAAAATCAAAACACATTCCAGGGAAACAAAAGCCCTTGTGACAGTGATTGTCTATTCAATAACACCAAACAAAAGAAGGCCAAAAGAAAATATTGCTTGAAAACTGCCCAATAAAAATAGCAGACAATACTCCTTAATCTGTTCTAATTGATCAGCGTTCACCGGTTGACATATAAGCTATTAGATGCTTAAGACTAGTTCATCAGCTCCGAGAAATACTCCTTCCTTTAGAGAGAGCTTGTTAAAACCACAATGCTGATGGCCGGTTCAACTTCAGAAACACAAAGAGCAAAAACGTCATTAGTGCCAAAACCCAAAATTGATCACTCTCTTTTCAACAATCAGGCCATTCAGATTCTGAAATCTTTTCCTTAAAAACACTGTTAAAGAGATGGGAAATAAATTGAAATGGCTTGTTCACTTATGTGCTCAGATATATGATGCTTTGATGAGGTGTTGTTGGCAGATATTACTAGTAAAGCCTTCATCTAGAATAAACAAGGCCTCAGTCAGTCACTATCCTACAGTCGTTCTCTAGTCCTACAAAAAGAGAACATTAGGCCTACGGACCCTGGGTGAAGATGAAGCAGCTGCTAAACGAGTTGACGAGGTATATCGAGATCTATTGTCTTTCTCTATACAGTACAGTTCATCTCAAATAAATAATTTATAGCCATAGTAGTGTTGATCAACTTTGGTCATAACTTATATGCTTAGAAACATTCTAGCTTAACAAACACTTATTTAGCATCTTTAAAAAAAAAATTAAAAATGAAGTCAGCATTAAGAACAAATCGATGTTACGATGCTGACCCGAGCATGGCTCTCCTTTCGAAGGAGAGCATACCAATGTATTCAGCAGCATTACCAAATTATCTTAAAATGCCAAACAATTCTAGGCCGTACATTTAAAGTACACTATGGAATTAACATCTTTGTGACCCTTTTCCAAATTTGCAGATTGTACTGTAGTACACAAGCATTGCACTCTGAAGCAAAATTTAGATTTTTCCCTTGTGTGGTTCCTTCATAAAAATCTAGGCTAACGGACAATTTAAAAACAAAAGAGAAAAAAAAAAGAAGAAAAAAATTACCATAAAAACAAAGAAACTCTTTGATCATTAATTTGGGAAGGCTGTATGTTCCTCTACAAGGTCACTGCAACTGATTTAAAATGACATGACTTTCTTTATAGTGAGTGATATGAAGCGAAATATATTCGAGGATACAGACATGCTCTTAAATGTTGGTTATATAACTATGTCGACATGATTTTAAAGGGTTAAATGGTTTAGAGATGGCCAGATTGCTAGTGTTTATTTTGAATGCCACACTTTATCGGAGTGACCTTGTAGAGCAATGTGCCTCTACATATTAAGCACTATTAGGAGATGGAGGAATGGGATCTAATTGCATATTAGGTTTGACTGCACCTCAAGAGAAGACCAAACACTCACGCACACACAAACGCACAAACACATACATACACAGAAAACAGACATGTGGGTGGGTGCTCTCCTGGTCCTCTGGGCCATTTTAAAGGGAGTCGCCCCCTGGTGGTGATGATGGTGATAGCAGCTGACTGAGAGGGCCGTGTGGCCTCACTCAGACAGACACCCGTCGAGGCCAACTGGTGCACCGTGACGGTCTTTGACGTAGCCGTTGTGGAGGCCGTTGCTGGGCAGCGGGGCGCAGGCGGCAGTGATGCCGCAGTGCTTCAACAAGTTGAGACCTGGGGAGGTGGAGACTGTAGGAGAGGAGCAGGAGCAGGAGGAGGGGTCCCGCTGGGGGAAAGGCTTCATGGTAGAGAGGATCAGAGCCAGGCAGTCAGCCACGTCCTTGTTGGGAGCACAGGCCAGAGCTGGGGTGTGTCCTGTTCCACATCAAAATCCATATTAGTGAATCATCAAATTATTAATTAAATCTTTTCTCTCTTTTTTTTTTAAGAGATGTTCTAATTAATTTTGGAAGAAACAATAATTAACTAATGTGTAACGTCATTAAAAAATAAAGTTACTCAGCGGCACAATTTCAGAGAAATACTAAGGTTTCTCTTGGCTCTAAGAGCCTTAATTCTAATTGGTTAGTTTGCCTCAGCTTTCCCTCTTAAAGCTCTTATTATTCACTCACTTCCAGTACATGGTTTGTTGTCCACAGGCATCGGTAAACCACTTTAAGATTGAGTATAGCTCAATTTCTGAACACTCACCTCACACATCAGTGTTGCTTCTATCTCAGCGGCCAATCAAAATCAAGAAGGGGTGGAACTTACATCAACATAGTCTACAATGATCCTGTCTGTCACTGTCATCCAACACTGAAGAAGGAAGCTTTTGTAACCAAGCAACAATAAGCACTTCAGAAAAAACCCTCTAAAAATTAGATCATGGGCACACCCAGTGCAAAAGCAGCTGCCTTTGGACAATAACCCTCAGAGCACTAAAAGGCCACTGCTCACTATCTGCACAGCCACGTGTACACAAACTTTGTGTCAGTTAGTGAACACACTGAAACGTTTTACAGCTGAAGAAAGAGACATTTTGCACATTAGGTTATTAAGGTAATAGATCCTTTTCTTTCACCGCTGGCTACCTGCACATAAAGGACCAAAATCCAATAAGTAATGGCTTTAATTTCATTCCACTGCCTGCATATTTGACCCATGTGCCATTAATAAAGCTCACAAGTTTCAGTGATAACATAGCGCTAAAAACAAAAAGAACACTTGGATGTTTTGTGGCCAATGCACGTTTGTTTACAAGGTCAAACCCAGACCTATTAGAATCTCCTTTCAACATTGCTTCCCTCAACCACTAACAAGATTAACAACATTAAATGAACCAATTTAAAGTGGACTGCCTTTTATGTTCTTATCTATAAAAAGACGCTACAAAGTGAAAAGTCTGAATTTAGGTGTTGCTCACCTTCCTCATCCACAGCAAGCACCGTGGCTCCTCTACTCAGCAGTGCCTGCACCACCGTAGCCAGGCCATTACGCGCTGCAAGATGGAGGGGCCTGTGACGAGCAAGGTAGTGTTGGGGGGGAGACGCACACAAAAAAAACAATATAAATAAATGTAAGTCATAATATTCAATAATAGAACTATGCTAAATCTAATGCTCAGATGTAGATCCTAGTAATAGTAATAAAATTCCTGTGCATCTGTCATTAATGTAAATTAAGTTCATGCACAAAGAATGAAATATACTAACACTTTACAGTTGAAAGCGAGAAAAAGAAAAATCAAACTAGAATAAACAGACTATGCAGCATGTTGTGGGTGTTGGTCTAATTCCATATATACAAAAAAAAATGTATTGTTGGGTCAAAATGTTGCCAAGTTCTCACATCTGCAGAGCACTGTTGGTGGCATTTATCAGAGTGGGACTGTGGATCTCGCCCAAAATCAGCAGGGCGCACATCTCATGAGCCTGAGGAACAAAACAAATGACCATTTAACAGAAAGATATTCCTTAGAGGATGTCGTGATTTGAGGATCTTGTGAATAACTAACGCGTACCTTGCTGCAGGCCAAGTGCAGGGCAGTGTTCCTATTCTCATCCAGCAGTGTCAGGTCAGCCTTGGCCCGGTGAAGGAGGATGGCTGGAGAACACCAAGACACAAAACTTGTTTATTCTATGCTATGGAAATGTTTTACATTCTGCAACAAAAACTAAATCCCACATGAGTAACAATTGTAGGACTTACCCACGGTGCCGCTGTGTCCCTTGTCAGCAGCTACCATCAGAGCAGAGCGTCCACTTTTATCCACTGCATTGATGTCTGCTCCATGACGAAGCACAAGCTGAAGTCCTGCGACATCCTCAGCAAATGCAGCAGCATGCAGTGGGGTCCTATAGAGACAGGATTTGTGTTAAAACACCACATCTTTGTCATGACTGTTAAATGACGAACCAACTTTCCAGTCCAGCTCCAGTGAAACAGGACAGGCTGCTGTATGTCTTTTTAAAACTTCTTTTATGCCCCCTTTATTAAAGATCTGTTTTGGACACTCCATCAAGATCTCCCAGTTGAGAATGTGGGAAAATGTTTGCCCATTATAAACTATATAACATTCAACTCCACATCCCATCCCTGCATCTATAATTTTATTTTAATTATAGCCAAAAATCACTCCAAAGCACAACAACGGTTGCCTCAAGGTGCTTTATATTGTAAGGTAAAGACCCTACAATAATACAAAGAAAATAGGACACCCCAACAATAATGACAGATCTATAACAGCCAGCTTTTTGATAACCACAATTCCTCCACATTGGCCTTTTGCACAGTATAAAACTGGTTTTATAGATTTACAGGAGACTATACCTTTCTTTTTCTGTGTGATCTCAATGTCCCAGGCTTTTTTTTATTGAACAAATCTAGTCCCAAAAACCTGATAAAGTATTTTTCATTCTACAGCCTTACCTTCCTTTGGCATCTCTGGTGTTAATCATGTGGACCCCAGAGGTTTCCAGCAGTCTTTCTGCAGCAACGCAGTGGCCATTCATCCTATCAGCAAGAAAACCATGTTAATGAAAAGTTAATGTTATCTAAAACCTAATGAGCTCCACCCCCCCAGTAAAGGTAATTAGTTTTGCCAGACTAAGACACTCACAGAGCACAGTGCAGGGGGGTGAAAGGGTTTCCCTCTTCATGGATAAATGTTTTATATTCAAGTAAAACCTCCAAACAGTCTTCATGCCCTGAGAACAAACACACAAACACTCACTTAGCATTAAAGACAACAGATGTGATGGTGATTATGTGTAACATTAATGTTTGGGGATTAGGCATTTCCACATGATCAAACTGAGCAAACCTTTGTAAGCAGCCCAGTGTAATGGGGTGTATTGTTTGTTGTCCAGCAATTTATCTTGTGGGTCTGTTGCCATGGCGGCCTGCACCAGACTGGCCAGGATCTTTGTGTGGCCTCTGGATGCAGCGTAGTGCAGCGGTGTCCTACCCTGGGTGTCCCGACATAAAGCAGAAGCTTTGTGCTCCAGCAGGGCTGTCACACACTCATCATGGCCCAGCACAGCCTGTGCAAAGAAAAACAATGGGTAATGAGCTAAACTTCACTGCCAAAAACTGAATTCTGAATATTATGTTTGTCTTTACATTTTACTTCCAAGGAGCCAGACCTTTTCTAAAGTAGTCTTAAATAATAGTTCTCCAGGCTTTTCGAAGGTCTTTCAAAGTTTTATTTGGACACTGGCTGCTTTTTCTACTCGTTTTTTAGTCCAGTCCTTGAACATGACCAAGTTTTGTTTTTTTGCTATTTTTGTCTTTGACAAAAAATGCCAAAGACAACACAACCTAACATGCATTTGGGTATTTTTACAGCAACAAGCACATCTGAGCAGTGTCCAGTTTATATTCAAAACATTTGATGAAATTTTACAAAAGAGATGCACCTGGCATTGTGATTGGTATTAGGATTTTCAAACAGGGGGACTGGTTAAAAAAACCCAGCTTTACAGTTACAATGTTGTTTTTTTTTTTAAATGTCACTTCCAAGTTTAACAGCAACATTTAAATTAGTAGATTTCAAACAGAGATGGCATTTAGGAGTATGCCAGCCTTCTCTCACAGTCCAAAGATATGGATGCTAGGTTAACTATTGTTTCTTTGACCTACCCCTCTGTGCAAAGCTGTGCTGCCTCTCTTGTCCTTGGCATCTGGCAAAGCACCCTTCTCTAGCAGGAAGTGGACACAGTCAGTGTGTCCTCCTAGAACAGCTAGCATCAGTGGGGTCCTGGATGGGGACAAAAGGAACAAAGAAATACTTCAGTACTGGAGGTTCACTCATCAAGTTAGCGTTAAGCATTAAAGAGTTTTTTTTAAAGCTGAACGAAAAATAAATAAATAAATGTAGAGACCCTTTTTAAAGAAAACAACTCACTGGCCAAATTTGTCTGCCATGTTGGTGAGATCTCCCTCCTCCCCATAATCAATCATCATGCGTAGGCAGTCAGAGTGTCCATTCGCAGCTGGAATTTAATAAGATACAAAAGAACAATTAAAAGGGGGGGGGGTTACAATACACAAAATCGACTTGGGGAAAAGAACAAATATTATTGTATCAAGAAATCTTCCAGCTCAGATACCTGAAACGTGAATTGGAGTCCACATGAGGCGGTTGTCATTGAGGAGACAGGAAGCCCCCTGGGCCAATAGCACCTCCACACAGCGTGCGTAGCCTTTCTGTGCAGCCAGGTAGAGTACGGAACGGCCTGCAGCATCCTGCATGTCCACATATGCTGCAGTCTCTGTGAGCACACGCAAAGCCTGCCAGTGGCCCTTATCAGCCTGAACGAGCAGAGGAAGGAAGTCACAATTTTGCATTCAGTTAATATTATGAGGCTGAAGAGGAGCAGAAGTGACCGCGAGTGCAACACTTACAGCAAGATGCAGTGGACTGACTGGAATACTGCTCTCTATGTCTCCTAGTGCATTAAAGGACATCTCCAAGAGCTGAAAGCAAGGCAGAAAAATAATGTTGTGTAATTTAGCAAAGAAACCAATAATAGAAAATGTTATAAAAATGGTCATTAGGCTCATTTACTAATCCCCAACCTGATGTGAAACATGTGATATGACTGATTTAAGGCCAAGTTATTTTGTGAGTTCAAAACAGGAAACTCACCAGCTCCAGGTTCTGTTTGTTGCCATGGTAAGCTGCATAGTGAACAGCACTGTAACCCTTTGAATTCACCATAGATGGATCAGCACCGTTGTCCAAAAGATGCTCCAAGCAGCTGTTATCAGAAGAAAAAAAAAAAGACAAATGAAAAAAAAAAAAAAAACACAAAAAAAAAAAAAAAGACACGTAAAAGACATGTAATTAGCCTTTTGGTCATGTGATGAAAATACAAAAACAGAACTTACAAGTACGACTCCTTTGCCTCGTCCTCATCATTCTGATGGCTCCCAGAAAAATGACGATCAACTCTGAAACAAGCAAGAAATGCTTTGATTTAGTCAAACTTTCCAGAGTTATGTTGTGACATGTTTAAAACCTAACTGCTCAAAGGTGATGGTTCATGTGCGTCATATATACAGTCATAGTCTGTATAGGTTTGCCAAAAATCAGTTTATCCAATACAGAGAAAAACATGGTGAGTAGTGCTCAGCTCTTAACATGGAGAAACTAAATAATTAGTCCACAAGCACATGGCACAAAATATCAGATCCACCTCAACAGGACTCAACTGTACACCTGCATTTAAAGGATGCAGGTGCGTGAAGACAGCTGGTTTGAAAGAGGAGTAAACGAGGGAACAACCATCGTTTAGCGGTGGTGGCTTATGACACCACTTATCAGCCGCTGGCAATTCAGTTTTGAGATGCCCTCCCAGTCATTTCAACATCATCTCACACCTTGCATCAAAGTGTCAGCTGCTGTTTTAAGAACACATAAATACCTAAAACAATCATCACATGTTTAAGAACTGAAGAAGCCTCTTGGACAGGGGTCTCAAACTTGCGGCCCGTATATTGACGTGAAAAAATGTAATGCAATTTGGCCCTTGAAGTTACTTTATTGTTAGGGAGGATTTTTATTGTTTGTTGTTGAGTGCAATGTTAAAATGAGTTCTTTAAAAAGCAAAAAATTATTTAATATGAAGGCAATATGAGCAGAGAGTGCAAACATGTTGAGGGATTGACTGTGTTAATTCAGTGAGAGAGTTATTATTAAAGTAAAGTTTTCACAAGCAGCCAAAAACTAGTGTCCACTTATGCCTGAATTTTTATTTTGCTCACCAGCTGCTAATGAATTTCAAAATTATGCATTTATATTACAGGTTTTTAAAATCAGCCAACCATTTCTCTAAAATAACAGTTGACTTTTTGACTTGGGCTGAATTTGGTGGCTTGTGTTGATTCAGTTGTTTCAAACAGAAAACAAAGAGAAGGAGATTAACAAGTTTCTAACCTGCTGAAGGCTTGAGAGGCAGCAGAGTAGTGCAGGGGAGTACAGCCTGTCTGGTCAGGCTCGTTGACCTCAGCGCCAGCGCTCACCAGGGTCACAGTGCACTGGTACCTCCCATTAGCAGCCGCATAGTGCAACGGTGTCCTGCAGACAGAATTCAAAATGAGGATTTTCTTTCTAACTTGTACTAAGTATGCAGTACATGATATTCAGTCCCTGTTTAAAACCAGAAGACACCTAAACAAGATGAGCGGGACTCACCTTCCCATTATGTCCCTCTTATTCAAGTCGGTACCGCTACTTAAAAGCAAGTTCAGACATTCAACATTTCTGAAAAAACAAAGATCATGAGAATGAATTAAATGGAAGTAAACATGTGATGCATGTGCAACATTTCTGCTCATTTTAATGTTTTAGTGTTAAACCAGATTCTGCATCTCACCCTCCAGAGGCAGCCGCGTGTAGACAGGTCCTCCCAAAGTTGTCAGGGGTGTTTATGTCAAACCCAGCTGATAGCACATGCTCTTTACTCATAGATGAAACTATACTATACAGCTGACCTGTGGGGCAATGAGCAAACAGCTGGAGGTAACAACTATGTCAAAATGTACACAGTGACACAGATGGTAAGGGATTAGGTAAAGAAGACGAGTGCACACATTCATTAAACACACCTGAGGAGAGTAACTTGCGACAACAGTCTGAAAACCCGTACAGCACAGCTAAGTGCAAGGGGAACATTCCATGGATCCCACGTCTGCAAAGGCAAAACAAAACAGTATATGTTACAAATGCATCCACTTACAACCAAGCAGCTTACATCGTGAAGCATAAACTTTAATGCACCCTCGTATTGGGCTATGCTTTAAACAATTTCTATAGCCTCACAGTAAGATTACATTACTACATCAGCAACACCACTTAAAGCTGTCTGATACCTGGCCGTGTCTGCTCCGTTGGTCATCAGAGTGCTGATCAGCAGTTCATGGCCGTACTTAGCAGCAACGTGGAGAGGAGTATTGCCATACTTATCCACACAATCAATTTCCCCACCTGATGGACATCAGAGTACAGGGAGTAAATCAAAGGCCCATTAGCAGAAGAGAAAGAGATGCAGCGACATAGTCTTATAATTTAAAAACAAAAAAAGTAAATGTCAGACAGGACACTGTGTTACCATTTTGGATGAGGATCTGAGAGCGTGTGAAGCGTCCGTGAATAGCGGCCATGTGCAGGGGGCTCTTCCCTTCTTTGCTCTGCAGAGGGTAACAAACATATTTCATGGTAAATCTTACGAAACAGAAGGCAAGGAATCTTACAGTTGAAGCTATGTTGTGCATATTGTATGTTCATTGGGATGTTTCAAAAGGTAGTAGCAGCAGCTATCAAGTAACTTCTGTCTTTAACTAGTCATGTTCGCAAATACAGGCTAGACTTCCATTTCTTTTTTGGGGGCATTTTTGCCTTTTTGGATAATGGAGCACTGAAGATAGAGAGGGAGAGAGAAAGAGGGAAGACGTGCACACTTAAACCACGACCGGGGCACTCTGGCCTTCTGGCATGGGGTTGCCTGTTCCCCCACTGAGATAAAGGCACCCACAGATTTCTGTTTCATAATTTTTCTTCAACAAAAATGTGCAATAATATCCTTTTTAAGGCACTGTAACCTAAAAACTGAGAGGCCAAAGGTTCAAATAATCTGATCAACCCATCTACAACTATTCCAACTCTGGTTCTTACAAAGCCACCCTAAATAAAAATGTGGAGTCTGACTACTTTTAGAAGTAGTGAAATAAAGTAAACAGGAAGAAGAGCCAAAACAGCTACCTGCTGGTTGACATCTGCCCCATTGTTGACCAGCAACTCCAGACAGAGGGCACCATTGGTGGAGACGGCAGCCAGGTGCAGAGGGGTGTAGCCACACTTGTTGGGTTGGTTAACATTAGCTCCATGGTTCACCAGCTCTGTAGCCACAGCTTCTTGCCCCATGTAGCAAGCCACATGAAGTGCAGTGTTTCCAAAGCCATTGGGCTCATCAATCTGACCATAAAACACAGAAAATAAAACAACAACATCAGAATGTGCCAAAAGCCTGTAAAATAAATAAAGTGCACCCTGAGCTGCTCTCAGACACTCCCAATTAATAAACCAGACATGACGGAAGACTTCTTTGGCTGTTTCTGAAGGTAAATATTTCTTGCATAGTTACTCACATCTGCCCCCATCCTCAGCAGGTACTTTACAATTTCAATGTGACCACTTGCAGCAGCAGCATGGAGAGGTGTGTAGCCCTGTTTGTCCTTGCAGCTCTTGTCAGCACTGCGTGACACCAGTAGCTTCACAACCTCTAGATGCCCTGTGGACAATACAAGAAAGACAAAATTTATGACAAGTTCTACTTATTTCAACAGATTTAAAGTCCAGTGCCAAGTGCTATTTGGCAAGAAAAGTAAAACTTGCTTACCCAGGTAAGCAGCACAGTGGATAGGCTGTCTCTCCTTCTTATCAATGGCACTCAGGTTGGACCCTTTGTTCAGCAGCAGCTTCACCATCTGCAAGACAAATTGAAGGAACTGTACTGCAGAGAGAACACTCTATGTCCTTCAAAAACAAAGCAAATCACTTGAGCCTCACCTCCTGGAAACCACTCTGCGCCGCATGGTGCAGGGCAGTCCTGCCACTGCGATCTGCCATGTTCACGTTGCTCAGCTGGGTCAGCAGGGCCTCTGCGCAGCGCGTGGCACGGTTGGCAGCAGCCACATGCAGAGGCGTCTGCCAGAACTTGTCTCGTGCATTTGCATCGGCTCCGCGCCTCAGCAGCAGACCCACTGCTCTCTGGGGAGAAGGAAGCAATCACCAAAGCTTAAGGTGTATATCACATTTGTAGCTTCCCACATTTAATTTAGTGTAGTTCATAAGTGCGTAAGTCTAAATGAGAAATATAATCACTGTGAACTGATACATAACAGACTTAGATGAGGTCATCCAACTGAGAAATCATTAGAGTCTTAAACTAAAAAAAAGAAATGCATTGCTTACATCATTCCTGGAAGCAGCTGCCCTGTGCAAGGGGGTCAACCATATATGGTCTTTAGCATTTACACTGGCACCTGTGATGCAGACACAGAAACACTATTACATACTACATTACACAGTAGATTTTAATTAAATTTCAGGTGACACAGCGATAGAGCGAACCAACAAAGAGCAAGCTTATGTTTTTGAAACGATGATCAGGTGTTAGGATTACTTCTAGAGGTGGCCAATCCTTGATGCGCAGATAGATGGGCAATTCACTCACCTGATTCAATGAGGAGGTCCATTATATGGACGTCTCCCACACAGGCAGCAGCATGAAGTGGCGTACGACGCTCTTGGTCCTGATATGCGGGAAAAAAAATACAAGGGAATTTTTTTATTTATTTTTTTAATATTTGAGGGTAACGTCCTTCAAAATCTTGATCATGGTAACTGAATCTGCTTCATACCAGTGCATTGACATCCTCCTTTTTGTGCAATAATAGTTGAACTTCTTCAGCATTGCGACTGAAGATGGCCTGGACCAGAGGAGGCTGCAATACAGGAACATCAGTCAAATTACCGCAAAAAATAACGTTGCATAAAATTACGTGCAGCCGGAGCGCTGACTCTTCTGCGACCATCACACATCATCTACGTCTCATCTGAGGAGGTCAAACCACCGTTAAAGCTGCCAACTGCGCAGTGGAGAGGTTAAATGTTCTCCCGTGACGTTAAATGTTTCACTGAATACTTTCACTGTGTGTAACTGAATGGGTTTCTTGTTTGCTTCCAGCAGTTACACCAAGCCTTTGGCTGAGGCCTACAGGCCCCTTTTACTTACGTCAGCTAGCCAAATGGCTTCTGCTAGCTAATTCTGCAACAGAGCTGGCCCTGACCCAGACCAGGGCCTACACAACACCATCAAAAAAATCAAAAAACTAAAACAGGAAAAACTCACAGATTAACATGTAAAAGACGAGCATTGCTAATCTTTACAAATTATACAATTACCATGCGAATATCCGCCTAAATATGCATGCACCCGACGCGAGCTAATAATGAAAGCAAGCCGTTCGGCGGAGAAGACGTAGTATGTTGCGCACAAGAGCAGAGTCTCTCCCAGCAAATAGACTGCGCCACAGCACAAATACGGAGCGCTTTCTTTCAGCGTACCTGGTCTGCAATATTGAGTACTCCCATCTCCCAAACTCAGCCAGGACGGAGCTCCTTCATGAGGATGAAACTTCGAGGTATATTGTGGTGCGCTACTGTGTTCTCTTCTTAGACTACACCCATAGCTGATTGCAAACAGAAATACGGTCTCGGTCTGTCACTGTTGTTGTCTGTATCCAGTGTCTGGTCTGCTGATACTGGCTACGACTGTGCGGGTCCGCCTACAGGCGTGGCGGTCTGTTTTCTTCTCCTCGGGTGAAATGGCGACACCGTGCGGCAGAGAACGGTAAAACATCAAATGTTCATCAAATACGGTGTGACGTCTGTGGTATGGAAACTTCATTCTGTCACTGAAAAAAAGCATTTTTTTTCTTTTTACTTGGAACCTACAAGTTAAATTTTCGGTTAACTTAGTCAGCAAGTCGAAATTTTCATTTAACTCTGCCTGGCAAAAGAAAAAAATCCAACCACTGAAAACAAAAAAATGTTCCACCAAATCAAAATTTCAAGTAATTTTTTAAATTGTGAGTGACTTTGAAATAGTAACCAACTGTATAATAAAATTATAAACTGACAATAAAGGTTTTCTTATTCTTATTATTTTAAGATATTATTCCAAGATTTTGAATTATGGATGGTAAAAGTTTTTATTTTGGGGGGTTTTTGGGTTTTTTTTTCCCAGTGGGGGAAAAAAATCCCCCAAACACCAGCTGTGGTAGTGTCAAGTTAAATACAATAACATTTTATCGCATTGATTAGTCATGTATTCCCTTTTCTATCACTATAATTTAAACCAGTGATTTGACCATATTGTTCTAACTGCTAACTGGCTTTTGGCTCTCACTGCAGAGCCATATCCATGCAAATCTCAATTTCAGTTAATGGGACTTCTACTGTAAAACTAGAGCCAATAAAAAGAAAACATCTCCATTTCCATGTGTGAGAGTAAAAAATCAGATTTTAAAAAGTAATGCAGGCCTTGGGTGTAATAATTAAGATCAAGTTAAATATCCAGATATGTTGAACATTTGGTCCTTATAACACCAGTTACTGTTGTGAAACACAGCGTTAAACTTTAGTAACAAATGACCCACTACTGATGTATATAATGCTATTTTTTCATGAGTTTTGTCTCTGTTTTAAGTATTTGTATTTGTTATAGTGAGTTGATAAAGAGACAGCAAAAAAAGAGACTACAACAGTAAAGAGTTACATAGTCATGACAGTAAAATAACCCTTTTAAAGATAAATTATTGACTGCTATTGTTTATTTAGCTTAAGAAGCTTTTTTATAAAGTGATCATCTCCCCTCTTTTATCATTCTAACTGACCTGTCTACATTTTTGTCTTCAAACTCATCCACCTTCACTGCCTCTGCTCTTTGCAGCTTCACTGTTACACCTGTCTCTCTCTCATTCACAGTCTCACTTCTACTGACTTTCATTCTTCTTCTCTCCAGTGCTACTCTTCATCTGCTTCCTACTCAGACTACAGATGTCTTCTACAAACAACATAGTCTACAGAGATTCCTCCCTGATCTTATCTGTTAACCTGCCCATCACTAATGCAAACAGAAAGGCCTCAGAGCCAATCCCTGGTGTAACCCCACCCCCACCTTGAGCCCACCTGCCACTCCTACCACACACCTCCCTACTAATGTTGTCTATGTGGGCTATTGGATAAAAGATGTAAGAGAAATAAAACTTGTAAAATATTAACTGTTCTTTAGGGGTGACTTTAATCATAGTTAAAAAACAAAACACTTGAACTCTGTTTATACAATTTCACAGCATTTTGTTCAGGACATTTAAAAAAATATATTTTTGTTATAATAATATAAAAGTGCTTTTGTAAATAAAATAAAATAAAATAAAAAATATTTCCCCCGCTGTTAGCCTCCAGCACAGTAGGGGGCGGCATTTCTTCTCCAGCTGTTGGGCGGAATCGATCACAGAAGAAAGGAACGGTTTGTCCCACCGGCGTTTTATTTAGCAGCAGAAGGTCGTCCGCATCTGGCCGCAGTTTGGTAATATTTATAGCCAGAAAGTGACGGAAATAATTTAACTTAGTTTCAAGTTTGGAACTCGACACGTGGAGTAATGTGAGTATTACGTAAAAAAAACAAACAGCGGAAAGTAGCCGTACGTCGTGATTGGTGGGTCTGTTGGAAATCTTGCTAGCTAACGTTAGCAGCTGACTGCCGTAACTAACGATAGTTACGCTCACAGCTCGGATAGCGGCTGTGCTAACGCTACGTGTTCATTAATATACCCGTACCGAAGTAGCGTGCAGGTTGGACTGGACCCTTGAATCTCTGTGCCCTCGGTCTTGAAGCAGACCCCGGGCTCAGTTCGACAAACCCAGGATCTCCCTCTCTTGAAGCGGAGAGGCTGACTTGATGGCAGCCTCGACCGGTGCCCGGAGATTACCCATGGGTGTGCGGACGTTCAGCGACTTTCTTCAGATCGCCACTGTGGGCTCCCCTCGCTCGTGTCGCACGGCGTTGCAAAGAGGATGCCTGCGACAAAACATCAGGTGAGCCTGTCGGGGAGTTACTGGAGACTGTTATTGTGGTTAACAGCACCGAGCTGGTCATTCAGTACGGAGTGACTGACGCTCTGCCGCCACTGAGGGCGGACGATATATAACGAGAAGGTCACAAGATAATGTTATCAAGCTCCATAATTCTGGTTTCTTATCTCTTAAAGTGTAACCAGCCTCCATTTGAGAAGTAGCTGCTGATTAGTGTAACAGAACTACCAGTAACCAGTACTGTCTCACCAGGTAAAGGCAGCTTGTAAGAACAACTGCCTTCCGACATGTTACTGTTGTATTGACTTCACATAACTGTAAAATACAACTATAAAGCACTCTGTTCTTTCATGCATGCAGTACAAACATTACAGAATGCCCCACAATTATTTTATTCCATAAGTAAACTGTTGAAAATAAGACCTGAAGAATGGTGTAAAAATTTGGGGGGGTATAAAAGGGACATCCCAAATAATCCCAATAATTTCTCTGTTACACCAGCCAAAACATTAAACACGATATCTTAAATAAAGTAGGATAGTAAAATAATTAAATATGACCAACCAGAGTAGCTCACTAAGGTAAAGATTCCAAAGGTCGCATAGAAAAAGCATAATAAAATCGAAATAAAATAACAGAGTGCCACTTAAAAATCTCTATTTTCTATAAATTCTAGTTATCATTACATTTAATTCAAATGTTTTGTCACACCTCGTTTTAATTTTTAGTTTAGTTTTAGTAATTATGATAACCTTGGTGAAGATGGTGGCTTATCCATGATGGATAACAGTTTCCAAAACAGTCTGTTTGTGGCAGCAGTGAATAGTGTGATGCATTGAATGAATGTTTTCATGTTTTGGGAAGCACACACACATAATCACTTGCATTAGCTAGCGACCACAACACATTTTATCAGGCTGACCTTGATCAAAGGTAAACTTCATATTAATGGATCTTTAGTTCAAGGAATATAATAAGTCGGTGCTTCACTGCTGTTTAACTTGATTTCAACAGATGTCAAACAAATTCTCTGTCATAACCTACGGTGTCTTATTGTAAAGTTATATAAAAACTTGAAAATCGGTTCGTCATTTAAGTGGATTATTTTATTCACAAGAATCTAATGTTGTGTGTCATAATTTGATACAGCAGTATTTTAATTTGCTTATTTAGTTTGACCCTTCACTCACTTTCTCTCAGTATGGCTCACTGAGGAAAAAAATGTTGCCCACCCCTATCCTACAGGCTAGCTTCCAGAAAGCACAATGCTAATTTGTTCAACCAGAGCAGGTAGGTGTCACCTTACAGCTTTTTGCTATTCACAAAAAAAAGACCAGACATGGAAAATACCAGCATGCTCTCAACACTGACCTTTCATAACTCTCTGGCTGCGCACTCACTGACTGTTGGAGCTGGAACAGTGGACCTATTTTGTTGCAGACTGCACTCTTTCTAGATAGGGGTTTACGGCGCATCACTTCAACACAGTTTCTAATGACCTTTCCAGACACTTGTCGTCATGTGGCATTTTGATGACAAGAAGTCCCAAGATGCTTTGCCTTCAAGATTGTGACACAATGACAGCAGTTTCCCAAAGCAGAAGCTTCATCAGCCTCACCAACAAAAGGAAGGAGTACTCTGAACGTAGAATACTTGGGTAAGTATTGATGAGCCTTTTTATAACCATGCACTTGATAGTTGATAAAAAATTAAAGGATATTGCTGTTACAGGTATTCTATGCAGGAAATGTATGATGTTGTGGCCAACGTTGACGAGTACAAGCACTTTGTGCCTTGGTGTAAGAAGTCCCAGACCATCATGAAAAGAGCAGGTCACTCCAAAGCCCAGCTTGAAGTGGGATTTCCTCCAGTACTGGAAAGATACACATCTATGATTACTTGTGTTAGACCTCATCTAGTCAAGGTAAGTAACGGTAGGAGAATTATTATCCTAGTCTTTTTGAATTGTGATATGTGATGTTTAATGTCCCATCTGTTGATACAATTTGTTTATTTATAAACTGTATCACTGAAACACAATTTCTGTGTTTTACAACTTTTAATCAGTGTTTTTGTTTTGGTTATTTGTAGGCAGTATGTACAGATGGAAAGCTCTTCAATCACCTGGAGACGATATGGCGCTTTAGTCCTGGCATTCCCGGTTATCCTCGGACCTGCACCGTAGACTTTTCTGTAAGTAGCCTGCGCCTCACTTCAGCCTGTAGCATGTAGTTCACTTTAACTTCTGCTTGTGTCTACTAAACACGTCATGGGATAGTTGATGCATCAGAAGCTGATATCATTACAGTCTGTATTCATGCTTATTAGTTAATGGGGTTTTTTTTATGTTGTGAAAAAGCAGAAATGTAAAAACGTGTTACGTGTGGGTCTGTTTTTCCTTCATCTACAGTGAACAAGATAAAGGAAGAGAGACCATGTGTGGAAGAGTTTCCCAAACATTTGATTTACTTGTGTCGGCCTCACAGGTTTAACAGCAGCTATCCAATTATATTTTTATATTACTTCTATTTGCAATTGTCAGTTTTTCTTTTTATCTATTCAAGAGATAATTGACTGTTTGGTAGTCTCCACCTTCTTATTTTGAAAGGTCAGTTGCTTCTTATCAGCAGCTCCTGCCCCCTTCCTTTCTAATTTGTTCATTTTTGTTGAAGACTAGCAGTGGCTACTATCGTTTAATTTTCTCTAAAGGATTTGTTGACCTCTGGTCTGCCTCCAGCTCCACCCTCTTTAACTGCAAGTTCAAGAAAATGCCAACAGAACATGATCCATTTCTGCAGGAAACCCTTCAGTCGTTTTTTTTTTTTAACCATCAGACTACATCCCACTCTTTTCACACTTTATGCTAAGCTAACTGTGTTCAAGTCGCATCTGATATCTTTGCAAGATCACAAATAAGCCATAGCTTTAACTTATCGTGCCCAATGTATATGTTTTCTGTGTTTCTTTAATCTTCTGCTCTTTAATTATTATGTTTCTGTGTGTTTAACAGATATCCTTCGAGTTCCGCTCTTTGCTGCACTCACAGTTAGCCACCATGTTCTTCGACGAAGTCGTAAAGCAGAATGTTGCTGCGTTCGAGCGGCGAGCCGGCAAGCTTTACGGCCCAGAGACTCGTATCCCACGAGAGCTGATGTTTCACGAGGTGCATCAGACGTGATCTCAGCAACTGTACGTCTTCATCTGGCCTTAAACCGTACCCCTTTTATTCCCTCAATAAACTTAAACCTGCATGATGTGGCTTAGCAGGCCACTACATCAAATCTCCACTGCTTCATAGATGTCATACTGAAGATGTATTGCATCTATCGCTTGTAAGCATAACGTTGTAATTCCTGCCTTAGTAAATTCTTGCTCACCTCCCCTCTCATTGTGTTATGTTTGTCCATTTTCCGTCTACCTCCAGATTAGGGTGTCCTTGTTTAGCAGAAAGAACAGTAAGTCATCGCAGCATTGTGTTACATTGTGTTGGAGACTCAGTTTTTACTTTAAAAACACTTTGGTTGTTCTATAACACACAGAGTCCCTTTTGCTGAAGCAGTTGTCTCACTGTGACTTGAGGTTACTACCATCAAGTGAACTTCAGCTCTGATCTAATTATAATATATTGGGAAAGCACATTCTTTGCCTTTACAGTTTGCATTTACTTTACATTTACATTAAATGGAAATAGTAATATATAGTTTGAAATAAAGTGCTGGTATTGCTGCTAAATAATATTGCTTTTAGTTCTTTAATTTATTCAGCGACCAGTTATCAACCAGTTTTATAGGGGTTCATATGAACAGTGCCATGCTAAAAAAGCATTGTTGTAGGTTGGGACAATAGTATGAAGTGCAAAGGAGGGAAATTAGCTGTGGCTACTCAGTTAACTAGGATTTGAGAAATGTAGCTTTAGCTTGAATGATGTGAGGATTGGGCTCTAGGATGTAAAAAATAGCACACTAGTTTTAATAATGCCTTGTTTTACAGCCCAGCACTGGTATCGTTAGTAAAGGTGGGGAAATGAGAATTGGCACAACCAAGAATCCCTGTTGAAACGGTGAAAAATCTGCAGTACTGTTAAAAGGTATCACAAGTAATATAAGGAGAGTACAATGTTACTCACTAATTATCAATTAAAAACCAAAAATTAGAAATTAAAGATGGCTTCTTGTGATTTGAATGTGGCATATATTGTGATTGGGTCCCAAAGAAATTGGAATGTTATGTGAATTCTAAGTGTTAGGAGTCAATTTAGGTCACAGTTTAAAAAATGTATGAGCGTCCTTGTTTATTGGGTTGTTTTGTGTTTAGATTTTTGAAGGTGATCAGGAGGATGAAACACTCCTGTCATCTTTCTATAAATTGTAGCGGTGGGCTGTAGAATAAAACATTACGTATTTATCATTGAGTTTCATGCTTATTTGTTGACATTGCAGCTTATCTTTACACACATTTTGATGCATGGCTATAACTAACAAAGGCAAATATATTTGTAACATTTATGTGTTGCATTGTCAGGGCTTGACCTAAATTTGAAATCAAGCAGCCCCTTCACATTATTCTGTGATTAAAGGGCTGTTAAAGGTAACTGGTTGTATTTTGCCACATTTTAAAGGTGACTCTTAAGTTAAAGTTGCTAAAGAAGTTGTTTAGCGTGACCATCGTGAAAAAATGTTTCATTTTGTGCAAATGGTCAAGTAAAGCCAAAAGCTGTTTCAGTATTTTTGTGAACCTGAAGTATTTTGTTTTATTTTTGGTTAGAAAAGTGATTTGGAAATTGAGAAAAATGAGTCATCAAAAACCCAAGACGGGTGTATTCAGTCTGAGAATCACTGTTACCATTTCAAATAAATACATTTCAATTTAAAAACAGTCTTGAGTTTTTAAGATCATTGAATACCATTTTTGTGTATTATGTTGTAATTTGAAATGAAGCTATCAAAATGTAATTGAAGTGTAGTTCCTGCGTCTATTTTCTTTTTCTTTGAGCAGTTTAACAAAAGTATAGTTTTATTTAAGATGGTCCTACCATTGCCAGACTCGAAGTGGACTAACATGCTTATAAATAATGTTGATGGAAATTTTGTGTTGTGTCGTTAACGTTGCATCACATTAGAATTCGTCTTTACTCTCAAGGTTTTTTTGTGTGTTTTATTTTTTGTTGTTGTTTTTTTGGGGGTCTTTAAGCGTATTACAGAGAGATTTCTTTTTTGTTTTTGTTTTTTTGACTGTAGGTGCCAATACTTATTGGAAAAGAAGGGGCAGTGTTAACAAAAATATTTTCCGAATTAGCCTATTATGCTTTTCCTG
>VURO01035193.1:6144-21951 GCA_015108175.1 Pelvicachromis taeniatus | reverse complement strand
GTGTGTCTACGTGGGGGGTGTCTGGATGAATTAAAGGGTAAAAACCAGCGTTAGTAACAAAGTCGAAAACTTACGGTCGTTTTATGATCGGCCATTTCCACCTTACAAAGCCGGCAAAGACTGAATCACTTCCTGTTGGGTTCAAATATCCCCGTACTGTAGAACTGCGTGTTCGAGGGGCGTGGTTTAAGTCCACATGTTACCGCTACTCGCTGCCGCCATGTGTTTTTTTGAAAGTGACGACGCATCGACGCAAATTCTTTTACGTCGACGTATTTTACAGGTCGATGTGATCGATTACGCCGACGCGTTGTCCCAGCCCTAGTACCACTACCACACTATGACTATGGTCCATCTGTGTTATACAGATCGATATCACTGCTGCACATGTTTACAGCTGTGCTCACATCCTATGGTTAATTGTCACTATCTAAGGCAGGAATTAAAATCTTAATGAAACATTAAGGTGGCGTATTAACAATAAAATTCCTTTGCTTAGCCACTAATTTTATAAGACCAAAACAAACAAACAAACAAACAAAAATCTTAGGCTGTTTTAAGACTGTTTCTTATCAATAACGACAGCTCAAACAACGGCAGCTTCTACTGCCACCTTCTTGCAGACAGCACAACGGGGGCACTTTGCTGCCCTGACCTCCTCTAACTTGGACCGCAGTACTTCTGCCCCGACTCATCATTGTGCTGGCCTGACGTTTACATGCCCAGCTCCCATTCAGAACTTAATCACCATTTCCTTCCAAATAGGTCACCGTGAAAGCAGCCAGTCGGTAGACCAGATGAAGGGATTAGCCTTGAAAAACAGCAACCTTCGCATATGTTCAAATTAAACTCCACATCGGAGCAGGTGGAGCTGTTTACTGTGGAAGGATGCTGCATAAGAAGGTACCTCAATCTGTGTGTCCATGTGTTTGCTGAGGTAACAAGTGACTAGTAAAGGCAGGGAGGAGGGGGAGGGAAAAAAAAAAAAAACCTTGGGTGACCTATTTCACCATAGGCTGGACAAACAGCCCTGTTACCAGGAGAAACCAAGAGTTAGAGGCTAACTCGTTTCATGTATGCTAGAACTGAAAAGTAAACTAACAGGTCAGCTCCTCCTTTTTTTTTTTTTTTCTAAAACAGTGATGTGGACATCAGGTGCTTCCTGTCTGGCTATAAGGTGCTTTTACTACACTTTTCCCCAGGGAATAACAAAGTACTCTATCACAACGTCTTCTATTTATGGTTATTTTAGGGCCAAATAAACAAGAAGGACGCTTCAATTAGAAAAAGGAACACTTTCAGGCTTTTGTTAAAAGGAAACGGGAAAGAACCTGAACTATTTGTTCAGCTGAATGATCCGTTAAAATGAGCAACAATGGTTTATGTTGAGGTGAGTGTCAGCAAACCGGAGATGCAACTGAATTATGTCCAAGCAACAACCCAAATATGTGCACTTTATACATTTATAAAACAGAATCAGCCAAATGCCAACTGTTTTGTGCTTTTAATTTGAAAAACTGACTACACGCCTACAACTACAACAGCTGACCAAAAATGTTCAATCGACAATTACTGCCTCAGCTCAAGAACATGTCACAGCATTGATTGTAGGGCTGGGAGATGAACTCAAAAGTAACCCCTTCAGATCCTCAGATCCATCACGAGGAAACACTGAGCAGACACTAATAATAATAATAATAATAATAATAATAATAATAATAAATTAAAAAACAAAACACTTACAATATTTTTGTTTGTTTGTTTTTAAATGTCATCATTCTCTGAGGTTGCTTCATCTGTTCTGAGAATCAGTTAAGAAGCCACCAAAACTGTTGCCATCCATTTGCTGTCATTTAATTGATTAATCAACTAATCGATTTAACTTTAAAGTAAACTATTTTCTCGAGAACCACGTGTTGTGTAAATAGTGAAAACATGTTCTGATATCAGTGTAAACAATACGTTTACCAAACCTGCGATGTGGTCATGGATGTGATGTTGCAACAAAAAAGGGATGGACAATAGTGGCAATGGCAATAGTTGCCGCTCTAAAACGCCGATGGGAGATCTTCAAACAAGACATTTTCTGTCAATTAATCGATTGACGGATTAAATATGTCACACGCCTACCTTCCAAACTGAAGTCCAGCAGTACATACTCGTACACGGTGTCTGTTTTAGTCTCCACCTGCGGTCTCTTCAAGGTGGAGTAGATTTTCCCGGGGCTGCTATCCTCCGGGTCTTCTAGTTTCCGCAAGCCGCAGCCCATGGCCTCCGAGGCGGGGACGGGCGTTCGCTCAGCGTGGTGGGAGCACCGGAGAAACCGCTGCCGAAAGACTCAGCCTGTCTGTAGCTCGCAACTTCAACTGGACCGCCCCATCCCGCCTCGGTCCACGCTGTTGATTCCTTAGAATTTACTTTGATTTTCCTTTGAAAAATCGCAGGAAAGGCTTTTGCTCGGTGTATTTAAGAAAAGAAGGTAAAAGAAAGCGTGAGGGAGGACTTCATAAAGCGGCTATTGCTTAAAGAGTACGCCGCTGAAGTGTCTGCACGTCGGGCGCGTGGACAGGAGGAGCGCGATCCTTGGAGAAAAGTTTCCTTCGACAAACAAGCTAGCAAAAACGCACCACATATACAACTTCCGCTAAAATTTCAAAATAAAATAAGAAAAAGAGGAAACCGCTCATTCAATACCAATTACATTTGAATGCACATAAGTCTCAACCGGAAGGTTTGAGGATTCTACAAACACTACTGCTTCACTATTTCTGAGTGTGTAATAAACGAAGTACAATTATAAAAGCTGCCATGAACACTTATACTTGTTGCTCATGTGTGTCTGAGATCATAAAATTAATAAATATCCAAACTTATAAGCACAAGGAAATACAAAATAATATGATTATATGCTATACTATAAGAAAACTCTAAATAATAAGGAACTCAAACATAAATTACTTCTCAGAACCAAACAGAACAAACATTTAAATCCAAGCACCAAAGAACCGAGAACCATGACTGTGTTTTCTGTTTTGCTGTTGAGTTGCTTTCAAACACTGTGCGGGTTTTAAAGTCTCTTTTTAGCTCACTTTGGTCTGGTTGTTCTGCAAAGGTTTTCTTTCTATTTCTTGTCGTTTTCACTGTTGGGGTCATTACTCTGGAAAATTAAGTATTGCACATTACTCGTTACTTTTCTTAAAAGTGCATTACTTTCTTACTTTCCAAAGAAAGTAATTTATTAGACTACTCATTGCGTAACGTTTGTGTTACTTAGTAACATGACCTGAAGTGCACTGTCACATACCATTACCATTACAGTCTTACACACCAACACATACACGCTTTCTTCTTTCACCCCAACCGTTTGCAGCAGATGGCCCCGCCCCTCCCTGAGCCTGGTTCTGCCGGAGGTTTCTTCCTGTTAAAAGGGAGTTTTTCCTTCCCACTGTCGCCAAAGTGCTTGCTCACAGGGGGTCATATGATTGTTGGGTTTTTCACTGTATGTATTATTGTAGGGTCTACCTTACAATGTAAAGCGCCTTGAGGCGACTGATGTTGTGATTTGGCGCTATATAAATAAAATTGAATTGAATTGGATTGAATCTTGTTGTTTAAGATTGAACACAATGCTGCTGACATAAAGCAAAAATTGGTTTAAAGCCAGTCCAAAGAGACTTCAGCGTCCCCGCAGTGATCCACTCTACCTGTACAGGTAGAATGAAGTCTTCAAGCCTGACCTCTCATCCCTCACTACATGTTTGCAAAGAGTCAATGTTGTGTTAGCAACATAATGCTTTGGTGCAGTTTGCACTTTACCGTTGTACTTTTGTCCTTTGCTCAATAAAAACAAAAAGCTCAAATCTCTGCTCCTCAAAAGTTAGAGAGCGCTCCATCACTGGAGCCTCACGGCACACAAACCACAGTCAGCTGACTGTAGCACAGCTGTGCAGGATAAAAAGGACACATTTGATGTTTTTTTCTTCTTCTCATCTGCCTGGTGTATAGACAACTCAAGAACCTTTGTGATGCAAGCAACAAGATAATTGTGACCATAAAACTAAATGCTAACAAGTAGAACGGAAACCAGGGAGAAAACATTCAGGTGTTGGAGACACGTGACCCGGCTTAAACTGTCAAACACATTATTAAGGAGCAGCAGTTCTTTGGAAAAATGTTCAGTCACTAATGAGGGTGCCTCCTGTGCATCAGTCTGCTGTTCTGCGCTCCTAATGGTCTTCAGTGGAAGCCGCAGAGTGACAGAGGTCTAAGGTCAGCATTGTGAAGGTGTGTGCAGGGGTCACTGGCTCAGCCTTGCAGTTTGCTGCCCTCCAGCACTGCTCCAGATGTTTATAATTAGCACCCAAAGATGCAGCGACAGCAGTCAGCCTTTGAGTTCCAGATAGCTTAAAGAGTGTGAATCCATACAGTGTGACACGACCATGCTGGTAAAAAGGGCTCTGATTAAATTACACACTGGCAGCTATGTCGGTGAAATCAGACAGGCAGATGGCTGACAGCGGGACAGGGAGGCGGAGGTGCAATGAACGGTTCAGTGATTGTGCACATGGCTCTGGGCACTACACAGTCTCTTGGAAACATTAGTGAAGAGCAGGTGATGTGGGGTATTTCCCTCACTCGATGCTAACGTTGAGTAATTATTGAGAGTTTGGTGCACTGAAACCCTAAACTGTTGGCAGACTCACTGAGAGACAGCTGGCCTTTTAGGTTGTGTTCAAAGCTTCATAATAGTTTTCATCCTAGTGCTTCTTCCTCAGAGCGCTGACGCAACCCCAACTTATACCTCCTGAGTCTGAGACCCCAAGTTAACTCTCCAACCCCCACCACATGCAATATGAGCTTCTAATACATGAAAAAAGTGTTTCTCTGTGTCTCAAGCAGGTATTTTACATCTTGGGTACCTCCTTAAGTGTAGCATTTAATCTATCAGTGATTGGCAATAATCAATGCAGAGGACTCTAGAAGACAGTTATCATTATGTGTATATGAAAGAGTGGACACTGTGGAAAGGCTGCGCAGCTTAGGAGGTACTAGAGATTAAAAAAAGCCTTTTTGAGACAGCCATGATATGAACTGAAGCCATTTAGAAATGTTAAGTTTTCTATAAAACGTGTATTAAAGTCACTACAGACCACAGTAAGATTCTATTAGCAGACACTTATTAATATATAAAGTGATTCTTGTGTCATTTAAATTGATATTGTGCCTGTTTTGCTTTATTAATGATGTTTTCAGTGTGTTAACTATTGTTTGGTCTAAATTAATGAAAGGAAGGAGACAAAGGAAGGAAGCAGCTTGAAGGATGAAGGGCATTAGGAGAGGAAAGGAAGGAAGACAGCTGCAGAAATAGAAAAATATATACAGATACTTCATGTTTATAAACCGTGTGTAGAAATATATTTGTTCAGTTCCAATTCTGGCTAAAAGTCGTCCCTCTGTGTGATCTTATTTTTGCCTCACCTTTGCTCCACATGGGTTTTTTTTTTAATTATTATTTTTACCCAATGCATTGCATAGATAGAGTTGCACAATACTGATTAATTAGAATGCTCAGCTCAATTAGGGGTCAAGTTCAGTGTAACCTGACTTCATCTTCAGAATTCAAACAAAGAACTTGTAAATGAGCACCACCTCAGCCTCTGTGTCAAAGGGAAATGTACCAGAATGATGTGAAAATGATCTGAGCGCAGAGAAAACCCTGCCAGACATATGATCACCAAACACACAGAGATTTGGGATGAAACTTCGAAAATAACTCACGATGGTTTAGCCCCGTCTGAGCCTCCAGCGGGAAAACCGCTGTCACCCAGGAGCTCCACCCAGTCAGGATGTGCTGCGGAGGAAACCCGGGGTCCTCCTCCACTAAACACAGGCTGAGCACAGGAAGGAAGGGGACACTTTATACAGCAGTACATTAAAGGTTTACCGCATTAATGTCTTCCTCCTAATAATCCCATAATTACTACAGACATTATTTTTCTGTAGTGAAAAAGCAGAAAATGAATGTGGTGAATACTCATTAGTAATACCAGAATGACTATTTTATGAAGTGGTGAAACGGGTTTCTTTACTTCAGTGATACAGTACAGGTATAGCATCAAAATGTACTTAAAGTACTAATATGAAAGTACTCATCATTAAGAATAGAGAGGCGCCCCTGCCTCATACCTTTGTATCTTTATTGTATTTTCTACCAGACTCAAAATGAAAAAATATTTTTATTTTATATTATATTTATTTTACAAATGTATATTTTCTATTAACAGATCATGTTGCATGATTTTCAGTTCAATGTAGCGCATAAATCATTGCATTCTTTGTTTTTTAAACAGGGTTTGTTGAGATTTAGTAACACAACAGAAACCACAAAATATACCGTCAAAGTACAAATAATTGAATTTTGTAGCAGCAGAAAGTATCATTTCCCTAAAGGTGACGACGACGAGCTGGCTCGATGGCTCCATCTAGTGTTAAAAACACATAACTGCTGCTCGTGCTGCGTTAGAGACCAGTAGACTACAAGCGTTCAAGACTTCAGTATTTCTATGGGCTTTTTCAGCTGTAGTTATTTATTTATTGACATATTTATTTTACTGCTTACTTTTTCAGAAGAAGAAGCAGGTGAACCCTCTGTATCCTTCATAAACTTTTACTTCTCACCATCATTTTAGTTTTAGACCGTGGGCAGCACGGTGGGGCGGTGCTTGCCTCGCAGCAAGGAGACCCCGAGTTCAACCCCACCATCAGGCCGCGTGTTTCTCTGTGGAGTTTGTGTGTTCTCCCCGTGTTTGCGTGGGTTTTCACCAGGTACTCTGGTTTCCTCCCACAGTGGAGGGAAACTCTAAATTGCCCATAGGTGTGAATGTGAGTGTGAATGGTTGTCTGTGTCTGTGTTAACCCTGCGACCTGTCCAGGGTGTAACCCCCGCCTCACGACCCTGAACAGGGAGAAGCGGATGGGTGGGCAGCTTTACACTACTTTTTAATTCTTCTGTAACCCCTGCCCTCACTCCTGCTATCAAACCCAAAATCACATCATACATCTTCTTTGCATATATAGGGTATAAGTAGTTTGGAAATCATTGCATGCTTGTTTTAAATGTAACAAACAAACAACTGCATTTGTATAGCGCTTTTCTAGTCATTAAGGACCCCAAAGCGCTTTACACTACATTCAGTCATTCACACACTGGCTACATTGTAGCCACAGCTGGGGCGCACTGACAGAGGCGAGGCTGCCGGACACAGGCGCCACCGGGCCCTCTGACCATCACCAGTAGGCAAACATGGGGTTAGTATCTTGCCCAAGGATACTTGGCATATAGACTGGAGCAGCCTGGGATCGAACCACCGACCGACCCGCTTCACCACCTGAGCCACAGCCACCTCGTGGCACTCTGTACATTTTACAGAGTGTCCTCAGTGTTTTTGGAAACAGGGTTACATATTTTGTGTCATCAGTTTAAAAAATGAGATCCTATTTTGGCAGTGCAGACTGAGATACCCTCCTCATCTACATTTCTGTGTTTACTTATTTACATCTTTCTCTAGTCTATTTGTCTATTTAACAGTGAGTCAGAAGAAAAAGCAGGTGCACAGTTGATCTTTGCTTCCCTCCACCAGTTTTTTTTATCATAATGATTGAGGCACCGAGTGGCTGGATCAAAACACCAAATAAAAATGAGTGATTTATGCATCGTTCCCTCACATTCTTTGCACTTAGAGGAGCTGATTTCCACAGTCATATTTACTTTAACTTCTTTGATAGGCAGGATAATTTGTTAAACTTCATACATTGACTGGATGTATTTTCTTTTTGGTCTTTGTCATAATTATACTCTGACATATTTAATGTTTTAAAGCAAGTTAAAGAACAAAAATGCCGTGACAGGCAGCACTCCTTGATCTTATTTGGACTGCATGAAGTCCTTCAGAGCTGTGAAGTGTTTGGACTTGTCGTGAATCCTTCTTCACAGACATGGCGTGTGACTTACTGGTATTTTTCGTTGGTCAGGGTGAGGTTGACTTGGCATAGCTATGAACTCATTAGGGTTTTATCCCTGGAAGCATCATTCTCTGTCCTCTTGGCCTCTTCACACACACCCTCGTTAAACTCAAGAGAAGCTTCTGATTATTTCAAGTTTTACTTAAAGCTATGACAGATTTTTCCTGTGGAGTCAGACCTTTAGATTCAGCTTTATACCATGGTGTGTGTTACTGTCTAACAACTCCTGGCTCATTATGGGCAACTCGTAGTAACATGACAGCCCTATGAATATGTCTGTGAGCCTCTGGGTTTATTGTCACCTTGTAGTCAATGGGAACGATCCCTGTTGCATCCCTAATCCTTACAATTGTTTGTGTAAGGTGTGCAGCAGCATCCAGAGTGGCTCCTCGGGATAGGGCTGGTCATAATGGAAGTGCTGTTTGTGTAAATAAAAGCAGTTTGTTTATTAGGGCGATGGTGTAAAGTATTACCTTACCACTTAGTAGTACTGATGTCTGACCAGGCTGCACAATGAGCACACGTCCAGGACAGCTTCCTATTTACTGAAAAACAAGTTCATGTATTTGTTATGTCTAGACTGGATTGCCAAGTTGTTCTGAAATGGCCTTGAAAAGCAGCTTCTCTTCATATGAGCTGCCCTCTTAAATCCACAACTGAAATGAACACTGTTCCATTCTTAATCCCAAATGATCTCAAAGACCTTCTCGTCTGTCCCAGTAGAGAGCGTCGCCATCACACTGCTAGCTTACTTTTGGTTCCTATAGTATTTAAAATTATAAATACTCCTACCACCCAAAGTAGGAAGCGGCGGGCGCTGGAAGACTGGCAGCAGGAACGGGCTGCTGTCTACATGGGTTAACTCCTTATGGTTTAACCTCCTAGGACCTGCGTCCACATATGTGGACGTCACATTTTGGGTTGTTTAAACCAAAATACAACATTCTGCTCTACAAGGGCCTGATATCCTCTTACGAGGACATTATGCTGCCACTGTTTGATCAAAGTTTAAAAAGAATGTCCTCATATGTGGATCTAATTTTTCTCAAAAACAAAAAATTTGTAAAAAAAAAAAACAAAGAAAAATCTGTAAATTCTTTGTTTTTACATTCATCAGGTCCCAATCAGCCCAAATAGCAAAGAGAAATTAAATTCCATGCATGCCATGAACAAGTTTAAAATAATAAAACAATGGTTAATAAAACCAGCTTTCACAGAATTGAAAAAATCAAGTTATTTAAGCGTTGCAATGTACATTTGAGACTATAAGAGCACCAAAAAACGTTCAATAGTTGATAAATCTGAGGTAAATCTCAAATATGTGAAAAACAAGAAAACTATTTCAATGTGTCTGACTTACCTTGCGATACTTGTTGTACTTTTCTAGTATTTGGTCTTCCATTGTCTAAATGATACAAAACACAAAGTTATTAATATTAGTCTCCACAAAGAGAATAACAGTCCAAACTGATCACTGTCACATCTCGCACATATAAATGCATATATCATGTACCTTATATTCTTGAGTACCAGGGGACAGGCTCTTGATTTTAGAGCCCAGCTGGACGAACATGTGAGTTATGGTGGCAATCCGGGAATGGAGGTCTTTGTACTCATCATACTCAGCGCAGAAATCCTCCAGGTACCGCTGACGTTGCTCTAAACTCGTTATGGGGCTGTATGTGCTATAAGTAGACACAGAAACATAGTGAATGATAATGCAAGGTCTACCACAGACGATATAAATGATCTTATGCAACAGATTGAGCCTTCAAGAGACACTATTCCATATGAATTATTTCCTATAGATACAATCATGCAATCACAATATTAATTATGCAAATTTCAAAACTGCCCATTCCCTGAATCCGAATTTCATTTTCTTCTTGTGTAGTACCTCATTCTGCCACGAGATGGTAGCACAAGCCTACAATGTCATCCTACACATTTTGTTCTTGAATCCTTGTCATCTACTTTATTTAAAAAACAGCAAAAGATTCTAGCAGGTCACGGAAAAATAACTTGAAAACATGTTCAGACTTACAGCACATAATCTGGCTTCTCCTCAGAAACCACGGTATTTGTTATGTCAGGATCTGGAGCAAGAACATAAGAAAAAGAAAATATCATTAGCTGCAGTCAAATCAGTACAGTCATGCATGTGGATCTTTGCCATTGTCTGAATATTAAGCAATGTGTTTTTTGTTTTGGTAAAAGCCACAGTGTGTGTGTGTGTGTTTGTCTCTGCCTCTGTCAGACTAGCTAAGAGCCTGTGGGTGTCAGGAGACCTCTAGGCTTAGAGACCCAAGCTGTTGTTGAGTCAGTCAGCCACATAACACACTGAGGACTCAAGAGGGGCAGCTTCAGGGAGCACATACAGTCATCAGATACAACTGTGCTGATACAGCACTGCGTTGCAAGGGGGGAATGTATGTGAAGACCGACTTTGCATGCACTCACCTGACAATTTATTAGGTACACCTGTTCAACTGTTCACTAATACAAACATCTAATTGGATTTAAATGGATGAAACAGCGCAAGTATCAAAATAAACTGGGAGTAGTTTAACACGAGAGGCGGCGATGATGAAGGGCTGAGAGGAATTTGGGGGAATGTTGGATGAAAAAGCAAAAGTACAATCACTGACTTAATGATTTGGAAAACAATACAAGATGTTTTCCTTGGGGTTTTTTTTTGTTTTTTTTAAATACACAGGGGGGAAAAAAAAGGGCCTTACTGTCAAGTTTGTCTGGATTCTCCTTGAGATCATTATTCATCTTTAACCAGTCAGTCCTATGGTCGTCTTTCAACTTCTCGCGCTCCTTGTCCTTGTGCTTTTTTGATTTCTTCTTTCTGTGCTGGCTGTTGGCGAGCTGTGGCTGACCACAGTTGGAGTCACGCTGGGTTGGCAGGAGGCTGCTTACTTTGGGTTCTTGCTCCCTGGTCTCTGAAACAGGCGTGTCAGAAGTACTAGATAGTTTGTGCATTAGAGGAAAACCATTATGACTCCCTGGTAAACCATTTTGGCTATCAGTATGGTTATCTGTCCTTTGAAACTCAGTCTTTGTGTGGAAACTGGGGTTAAGGGTAGGAGTTGCATCATCGTGTCCTCCTTTATTGTTTAAGAGTCCGTTTACAGCTGGCTGCTGTTGTAACCTCTGGTCTGTGAGTTTTTGTCTCTTAGCTGCTAGTCTTTCCTGTGAGTCAAAAGGCACAGGGCGTTTCTAGGGAAACAGACAGGGAAAAACAAGCAAAACATCTCTGAAACGTTTTCATACAAAATTCATGAATAAACTTAAATTCCGGCAGACAAAGGTAGAGACCGGAGGGCAAAGGGTACAAATTTACAGCGACGCAACAAAGAAACATCCGTTCAGAACCACATCAACCACTTTCACACATACTGAAAGGTTAATGAGAACAATACAGCTATTTACCACTGCAGGATTTTTTGCTATGCTTTGATCCTCTGACGTCCTCAGTACTGATGGGTTTGCTTGAGGATTTCGCGACTGGTTGCCAATATGTGGCTGCAACTTCCTGTCAAACAGAGACAGAGAACAAAGCAATCAGACACAACCATAGCATCTTTGGGGATTTAGAAACATCTAGTTTCTTACACAAGACAGAGTAAGGTTGAGCTCAAAGGTGAAAAAGATTCTGTCTAGCAAGGACAGACAAGGTCTGCATCTGAGGGCTGACTAGCACCTATACAGAAACATGTGGGAGTGAAAGAAGATGTGCAGGAGACCTCACCTTTCTAATGCAGCGAATAACAAGTGTAAAATGAAACTTCAATGTTCAATCATCATCTTGTTATTTATGAGCTACCACCAGTACCACCGGGCAATTAGTACATAAATACATCAGGCATAAATGTGAAAGGGCACGTTTACATACAGCACGTTACACAGAAACAAGCTGATTAATGAGAATGCACATCTGATGGTTAACTTGCATCCATATGGGACCCCCTGCCTCTAGCCCACCTGGCCAGCAGCCGGCTGACAAGCTGCTTCTCCTCCTCGTTGTAGCCTGGCCAGTCTCTCTGCACATGCCTGTAGAAGTCATCTCTCAGTGAGTAGCTGCTGTCTTTGGGGTTCAATTTGGCCACCTAAAGAAACATCACACAAGACACACTGTTAATTCAGATTCCTATTAAGGTTAGAAAAATTATTGTTTATTAATTACTTCATGCCAAACGGTGAATTTTAATACGACATTCACCGTTTTTTTTAGCTCAGTTTTTGGTCTCTACCAACCCCCCGAGGAAAGCATCTGCTTCTATAGCAGTTAAATATTGCCATATGTTCAACAGTTAGTCATCAAATTTGTTTGCCAGTCAGTGATGAGAAAGTAGGGAATAGAAGCTTATTTTTGCCTGGATGACGCATACATTTCTACTTCTTAATTAAGAACGAATTTAAGTCATTGTATTTGGCTGAAAAATCCCAGTCATACAGACTCTAGTAGACTCTAGGAGTCAGGCTCCAACCTTCCAGACTTTGTCCTTTAGTGTCCCCATGCAATGCAAATCTCTCAGACACACTTCTTTCATCTGATTATTAATGTAAAAATGAGGAACATCCTATCTCAGGAAATGTAGCCAACGTCTTTTTTCTATTTAGCCTTTTACAGAGAACACAATGCTGCTGCCTTCAATCCGTTATGGCAACAGGGTTCTGTCATTCAAACACACCCACTGCAGTGACCATGCAGATGATTGGAATAAAAGATGAGGGTAGTTTCTTGGTCAGAGTAGCCAAGACATAAGTGCCTTAACCTTGGATTCTTGATGATAGCTGTGGTTGCAAAAACCCTTTCAGTTATACAGAATCTCAGTGCCGACCTCTAAATGCTTGCCTCATGGATTTATGGGTTCAATCACTCATTTTGAATCATACTGGATGAAACATTGAGACCATTTTATATACTTTAGTCATTCTAACTGTCAGAAAAAGAAGAGTATAATCCAGGATGTGGTCTACTGATATTGACTTGCAATTGACAAGCCATTAGCCAGTGAATGCCAACTAAATTTATACAAATGCACGACAAATATCTGCATATTACAACAAAAACATCAAAAAGGGTTAAAAATGCTTTTTGTGGTAATTTTTAATCCTTAAAATATAACCTCTTTTTATTTTTAACATATCCTCACATATGCAACAGCAATTGATATCGTGTCTTATATTCCGCCTAGTAACTTGTCAGTAAGTTGGGCTTCTTGCAAACTTGTTTTTATTAGGATAATAAAATATGAAATGATAGGAAAATAAATAAAAAGACTAGTCAGAAACTTAAAAACACAAAAGCTGCCACTACCTGGATCCGTTATGTGCTAAACCTGAAACATCCACATTCCTGAAAAGCAACAACACTTTCTCCGCATTTCCGTTTCCATCCGAGCGTCCCAGATTTTTTCCCCTCACTTTCTCTAAAGACATCTATCTTTCTGAAGCCTCCAGACAGAGGAGTCTGCCCAATAGCAAACAATCTCTGAAGAGACAATTTCAGCAGCGACCTAATTACTCTCACGCAGTGAGACAAGAACCACATGCATATACAGACATCAACAAGCAGAAGGCCTGCAAAACACACAAACAAACATCACTTAGGAATATCTCAAAAATATTTACAGGAAAGCAAAAGAAACTTGTTTAAATTAGATCCTGGCTTTGATTAAAGCGCAAATGGTCCTGGTCTCAGTCAACACAGCACCATAGTTCTGTGTTGTTCAGAGCTTTAAAAAAAATTTTTTTTTGACTTGATTTCACAATGTGATATTAGTTGAATATCAGGCAATGGTCATATACAGTGTGCAACAAACAGAGCCAACAGAAGCACATTTGTTTGGCTGGAAATGTAAATCACTGTTGTCTCGGTATAATGTGCAAACCTACAGTGTGTTTTTAAAAGTTTGATATAATGATAATTAGGTGTGTTTAAAGATGTTCAGGGAGTATAATGTACAAAGTCTACATCTGAAAAACTATTTATGCATGAGATGCTGTGTTATGCATGCGTGTGTGCCAAGCAGCAACCGGTGCAAACATGTTGACATGATCATTATGGAAAAAAAAAAATGTTTGTCTCGATGCTCATTTTCCCCCTTTGGGACAACTCTGCAGGAGTTATGCATGATGGCTTTGAGTAAAAGCCGTAAACTGTATATAAAAGATGGAAGTAACCACCGTGCCACTGTTTACTGGTTAGTGAAGCCACGAGCTGTCTTCTACACTCTGTCTCTGCTAAATGACTAAACTAGTTTAACATAACCAAACTGGAACTCTAAGCCCTGCTGTTGGTGCTTTTTAGAGCATTTTAATGAACTAACAGTATGGCCTGCTGTGTGGTACGTGTTATCCAAGTTTATACTTAAGTTATGGTGAGTGAATTTGTATTATACTAGTATGGTACTACAAATTATATCTGTGTCTAAACAGTGCATCCACAGAGTTAATGGGTACAGCTTGCTTACCCAGAAAGCCCCTTTTGGATCCAGAAATCCAACACGATGACACTGCAGTGGCTACATCCATCTTTTTTTTACACTCTGTGCTCTCTGCATGGATGTAATTGCTTGAGTTTTTGTACATTTTGTCTACAAACAAACAGTGTTTCTAAGTACCTCCTCCAGTATGGCACCCAGCTCAGCCTTATCTTTGGGGCTTGCTCTTTCTCTTTCAAGCCACAGCAGCAGCTCTGGTTTCCTGTATGGTTTGAGAGCCAGCAGGTGGACGATGCGATCCTTCAGGGGCTTCTGCATTGAGGTCGCCATACTGCTATTCCTCCGGTTACTGATGTACTTGGAGAAACTGCTGTCTGAGGCAGGGAGAGGACCTGGCCTCTTCTGGTACTTGACACATTTACCTGAACACAAAGTATAAGAACAAGATCTACGATGATGCATCAGTCCGCCTGTGATTTTGGATGGATTAACTTGGATGACATTACCTCAAAAGATGCACACATTGTTTGAAGTCTCATCTTATAACACGTTCTTTTTCAAGAATCTCAATAACACTAAATGAATCAAATCAACATCTAACTATAAATACTTTATATGCCTCGAGAAGTGGGCTTATCAAAACTGAATGTGAAATATCCTGCTTTTTATAACTATCTGAAGAGCTCCTTGTTGAACTTAATACTCTCCTTTCCTTCCATCTGTTTGCATTCATATTGCTAAGAGAAAAGCCAAATCACTGCATTAACCAGCCAATGGTCAGGAATGCAACATTAACTTTGATTTTCTTGTTCTGCTGTTTTAGCCTCTGAATTTTCTCTGTATTTTTTTTTCTTTTTGCCTTATTGTGGATTGCTCTAATCAGCTTCACAAGGGCTTACAGGAAAAAAAATTATATTTTGCAATCCAGTTATAGATAGAATGGATTTCAGTGTTGGTGTTTGCATGTTTTATTACATTTTTTATAGCTATAGTATTAACATGGGTTAAACTATTGGTATATACCAATCACAGTACACCTACATCACTCAAAAGGTCCTCTTATGCTGATAAACTAACCTATTCTGTGTTAAGAGCTAAAAATGTAGTTCTGAGAACAACAGTTTCCTCTAGTTGATGCAGCAATTGAATTCGGTCTACATATAATATTGCACAAGACACAAAACACCAGGTGCATGCCTTTGATATCAGATCTCAATGCAGGTTTTTCTGTTCTTTGCATGGCTTTGAATCACAATTTAGTCTGCCAGGGGTCTTTCATTTTTAAAATTGACCAGATTATCGATCATCCTCCTTTGTTTGACTTCCTGTC
>VURO01035191.1:31885-58211 GCA_015108175.1 Pelvicachromis taeniatus | reverse complement strand
ACATATTACTCAAACGACTGGAGAACTGGGCAGGTCTTTCAGGAACTGTACTAAACTGGTTCAAAACATACTTAGAAAACAGGAAATACTTTGTATCAATAGGTAACTTCACATCTGAGCAGACAAGTATCACATGTGGAGTCCCCCATGGTTCCATATTGGGACCTCTTCTGTTTAACATTTACATGCTCCCATTGGCACAGATCATAAAGAACAACAAAATAAACTATCACAGCTATGCAGATGACACACAAATATATATCACAATGTCACCAGGAGACCGAGGCCCTGTACAGGCTCTTGGTAAATGCATTGAGGAAATTAATGACTGGTTGTGCCACAATTTTCTCCAGCTAAACAAAAACAAAACTGAAGTAATAGTCTTTGGAGCCAAAGAAAAACGATTAGAGGTCACCAGAGAACTTCAATCTATACAACTAAACACCACCAACCAGGCGTTGGGTGTAGTGATGGACGCAGACCTAAACTTAGAAAAGCACATTAAGACAATAACAAAGTCATCTTACTATCACCTCAAGAATATATCAAGGATAAAAGATTTGATATCTCAACAGGACTTGGAAAAACTAGCTTACATTTCAAAACTTACCTTTTAACTACTGATTTTATCTACTGTTCCTCTTTTTTTTTTTTAAATCATGCTTTTTATATGTTTTTGTCTTTTAATGTCTCTGTAAAGCACTTTGAATCACCTTGCTGTTGAATTGTGCTATATAAATAAACTTGCCTTGCCTTGCCTTTTGCAATACAATTTTGACAAACTGAAATATTGTGAACTTGCATGGGTGCATTTTCACCTCTATTTGACCTACCTAGTGACAATTTGCAGTTTGCAAATTCATTATTCCAATACTCTTCCTAATCTACAGAGGAAGGGGAAAAACAAGACTGTTGGTGTATGATTACGTTAAAGAAGAGAGCATGTTTTTGCATCACGTCATAATTCCCCTTTCAACACACAAGGATGTGCGTCATGGTGTCTGGTGTTGTTAAGAGTTTGAGGTTTTTGGCACAGGGAGGAGGATTTCTTATCTTGTGTAGCACGCGTGTTTTACTTTCCGCCTTTGTCTTGATTCCCACATTTAATTATCTGCCTGCTCTAGCTGTTTACACCTGAGCCCAGGCTGTCCTCAGTGTGTGTTTCTGTGTGTACATATATGTCTAAAGTAATTTCTCTCTGTGTGTCTGTGAGTTCATGATCCTGCTCACTGCTTCTTTTTGTCTCTCTTTCATAGTTGTTGGATTGCTTTACTGAACTTAGATATCTCTCATGCAGCACTGAAATTGCTTTTCACTTTGGATTCTGCCTGTCTGCCCCTGTGGTGCTTCGCATTTGGGTCAGTTAACCAGCTTCATCTTAAACTGTAAATGTAGCACAAGGGTAGCAGCTAAGCTAAAATTATTTCCACATAGGGCCTAAATGAATAATTGAAGAGGTTAAAAAAGGCTTTCATAAAACCTACTTAAATAATCTAAATAAATATCTGACACACATCTACAAAATACTTTATCAAAAAAAAAAAAAAAACCCTCTCTCTCTGGGTGCCTGTGCTCCCATACACTTGAATAATGAGGTCCAGTCCTAACCCAACCCTGACACACTTTCATAAATATCACTTACATAACAATATACCTATTCAGTTTAATGTAGCAGAGCCTCCATTTATGATCTTAATAGATCAACTGGTAGCAGTATAAATCACAAGTTCACGTGTCTGTTGTAGAAATCGGTCGCAACCAAAGCTTGCAGCTAATATTCTACTCTTCCCCTTGAGTAAAGAGACCCTTCAACAGCCATAAGTGTGAATACACATGCAGTTACAGTCATCTCAGAGAGTAAGTTTTTCAGGACCCAGACTGGAATTGGGCCAATGTGCCAGGATACCATAAAATGCATGCATGAGATACAAAGGAAAATACACTACACCAGTTGATCACTGTACACAAGCACATAGATTTATTTATACAAATATAGTATGTATAACAATTGCATATCAAGAGTTTGTTATCTATTTTTTTTTTCATCTTTACGTTAAATACAGGACCATTCGCTTCAAAAATGCAAGTTAATTAAGAAAGAGTACCGATGAATTAAAGGTACAAAAAGGGATCTGTCCTATTAAGATGTACTGTGAGAGTCAGAAATGATTGTAAATCATATACAACCTGGACATTAAGGTCACCTCATACCAAATGTTTTGGCCTTAAGTAGACCTCAGAGCCATCAGGTTTTTTGGGGGGAAATATTCAAATGTGGCAGCGTGGGACACATTAACGTAGGCTGCTGCTCATTTGGGCTTAGGGGTTAAATCCTCACTCACTGCAGTTGTAAATAAAATCTCTGTAACATTATCAGCTCTTACGTTAGCTGCTCTTAGCATTCAGGTGTTTACAGAGTCTCACATCTAGGAAGTGATGTTTAATGCCTGGGATAAATAAAAGAGTAAAAGCCAGCTACTGAAAATGTAAAAAAAATCAACAGTAAACAAAACAAAACAAAACAAAAAAAAGAGATAAAAAGATTTATAAATAAGTAATCTCTGGGAACGACGGAAAACCACAATAAGAAGCTCACCAAAGATGGAGACAAAGTAAACACAGATTTGGCGGATTACTACTTTGACTCTGGAGTTCAGCTACTTGGGTGATAAAGAAACAGATTTCTCCTACAGATCCACTGAAAAAAAAAACAACCCAAAACAAAACACTCCACTCATAGCAAAAAATGCAGGTAACACATCCACATGAACTATGTGCTAGTATTTAGCCATAATGCAATGAATACATTTTAAACAATCTGCACATCATAGAAAGAATACATAATATTTTGAAAGGAACATTAAAACTTTATGTTAAATCTCTGAACTCGTAAACTATAAAATAGACAGATCTGGAAAAATAAACATAATATTCATTTAATTCTGTTAAAATCAAAAATGATGACATTCTGGTAATCTGTCGGGAACATTTAAGATTTCCGAGGATTAAACTGAACCTCCTTGTAACATATAATTTCTAGATTAATTTCAGCTGGGAGTAGCTTATAAGTTCTTTTTATGAATCGCAGTTATTGCACATTAACCGCGCATTAACATGCGCCGTCTGTAAATCTCTTTAAATGCCACAAAAGACCGATTTGGACTCGGAGCCGCCTTATTGTGCATAAGATGCAATTTGCTTAACGGTGATTTACATTTGTGCATAAACTCTGTATATGTACGGTGATGAATTGAATTTTGAAAAGTGAAAACCAAAAAATAAGTGTGTTATTGCTAAATCTACGAGATACAAAATCTTTTCTTGCTACAATATAGAAGGTAAAAAAGAGTTCATCAAAAACAGGACACAGAAAAAGGAAATCAATGGTCATTCATACAGAGACACAAGCACCAGTAGAGGAATCAATAGAAACACCACTGTACAAATGATATCTATGGAAAAATGGCAAAGGATCCACTGCGAAATGGATGAAAGCAAACCAAGTGGATAAAATAAACCAAACTACAAACACAAGAAAGGGAGTATTCAAGTCACGACTGGGGTGTAGAACCTATAAAAGTGACTATAAAGTCAAACTTTCAGTGTTGGCCTCCCTCATACTTGTTTTTCAAAGCACCAAATTCGGGACAAACGCTCTCTTTGTTTTTGCTCAGTAATCTGTGGTACACTGGAAGGGAGAGAGTGAAAGAGTCTTCTACTTTCGGTCGGTTTTGCTCCATGATGGAGAGACGCCTTTGGGATCTCCTCAACACAAACAGATGGCCTTAAAGATCCACACACTTCTTCACTTCTTCTTCTTTTGGAACAGCCTGGAGATCATAAAGACAAGAAAAACAGGCTGAGAGCAATGCAGCGAAACACAGCTGCACTAAATGAAATCAAGCTGAGTTTAATTTCTGTTCTCTTTTCAGAAAAATGTAAAATGGTGTGGTAAAAAGATAAATTAGCAACAAGACAAACATTTACTCTTAAAAATAAAAACAAAATGACACCATATACTTTTAGGATCCATCCATCCATCCATCCATCCAGTTTTTGCTCCTTATCCAGTCTGCAGACATGCCCAGACCCAGCCCAGCCCCTTCCCCATCCACCTCCTTAAGATGTTCTGGGGGTATCCTGAGGCTATTTTCATGTCAGAATAAAGGCATCTCTCACGCATGTCCTGGGTCTGCTTCTGCTAGTTGGACATGCTGTAAGCACCTCACCTAAATGACAGCCAGGAGGCATTTATTATCAAATCCTCAGACCTTCTCAGCTGGCTCCTTTCAAAATGGAGAAGTACTACTTTGAGTTCTCCTGAATAACCAAGCTCCTTACTCTCTCCAAGGGAGATGCATGACAGCAACTGCAAATTGTCTGTAAATTGGCAATTTGATCAATGGAAGGAATTTCATTTCATTTGCCTGATATAGACCTTTCCAAAGAGGCTGATTAATAGTACACACCCTCTAGTCCCCCTTCTTAAAAAAAAGAGGGGTAATATTAAAATGTAAAGAGTAAAATGACAAGGGACAAAGCAGGGATTGTTTTTCTGAAAAAGACACACCTCTCAGATTTGATTTTATGTTAAATTGAAAAGGATGGGTTTTAGTCAAAAGGTTCTCATAATCGCAGAAGGATTGTGACAAAGATGATAGCAGAGGGGCTTAATTTTGATCTACACTGTGAAATTAAAAACACAGAGGGAGGAGATTTTTTGGTGAGGAGAAGATTGGAGATTGCTTTTTTTTTTTTTTTTTTAATTTACATGAACCACCTGCAGCAAAATCTGCTTTCTTTGAGAAAGTTTTGAGTTAAAATTAACTGAAGCTACAGGATCAATTCAATTCAGTTCAGTTAACTTCAGTGTTATTTATATAGCAACAAATCACAACAGTCCCCTCATTATATTATAAGGCAAAGACCCTACAATAATAGAGAAAAAAACCTCAACAATTAGCAATGAGTAAGCACTTGGTGACAGTAAGAAGGAAAAACTCCCTTTTAACAGGAAGCAACCTCCACTAGAACCAGGCTCAGCCAGGGACAGCTGTCTGCCGTGACTAGTTGAGGGGATGGGGAAGAAAGAAGGACAAAAAAAGCTTAAGATAGATAGATAAAACTTTTTTAATCCCCCGGGTGGGTTCCTCCGGGAAATGCAGTAATGCTTAATGCTTATTAGAGAAAATCTAAATGTTAAATCAAAACCTGAATTGGATTTTTGGGATCTTGTCTACATATACGAATGCTCTGTATTGAAAAAAATGATCAACTGTTGTTGATCTGTTGGAAGAGTTCAGCAGTGTAAAATAAGACTTAACTCAAAACAGTTTGAGAAGATAAAATATTAACTGAAAGGTAAAAGTTAAAGAGCCGTCATTTCTTACATATACATATATATATTTGTGTAAACCAATATCACTTATGAATGCACCTCTTCAACCGACTTCTGGCTCTGATCTTTACATACAGTTTATGCTGGTTAACAGAGAGAGGACAAACTCAGAAAATGTGACAGAAAATGGCTTATATTGCACTCTCGTCACTTGGTCAGCAGCTTCTTGGATTCCAAAGTGGATCACTGTGGTCAGCATGCCCGAATTGATAAAACATGATCCCTGCTCAGTTCGCTTTCTGTGGCTCCACCACAACACACTGTTACAAGCTCCTAAGAACCATCCCAAGCTGTGGTGTGCCATGTCCAGGACAAGAGATATGCTTGGGGGATTTAGCATCAAAGCCAAAGAGATCTTGGACACATGCCTCTAATACATCAAGCAAATAATTTGAGAAGGCAAAAATAGGGATTGGATTGCATGATATGACTTGGTTTCATGGTCTGAATAGTGTCTACACACTCTTTTTAATTTGAAATTGAGTGTTTTTCACTACAGTAAGCAAGAGTGCGCTTTAGTTTGCTTGGCAGTGCACAGCCTTCTTCTAATTTGGCACTAAGAAAAAAATGATCTAAAGCAAGTCAGGGGTAGGAGCCTCCATCCAGCTTTGGCTTACAAGTAACAACACTCCAGGCTGCACCTGCGTACCTGCAGAGCATGAACCACAGATGTAATCGGTTTAAGCTTGAATAATTTACAACCCTTACAACAAAATCACTGGCAGCACAGAAGAAGAATCAGTAATGTTTGCACAGAGGATACTTGCTGCTCAGTTTGCAAAATATACTACTGAGCTTTTAGGCTCTGTGCTGGGATGTACATGTCTGCTATACCTGTACATAAGCTGAAAGAAGTGCTTACATGGGCAAAACAGAGCATGGTGAATAAAATTCAAAAGATGAGGTGAACTTGTTCCATTTCACCGTTCTCCATCTGAATTCTTTTATTGTTTGTTTGCAAAATGTTTTAACTTTCTTGGACCAGAACATTCAGCAGAAAGTTTTTATTATATACTTGACATTTAATAAATATATAAATGAACCGAACAACCGAGAAATGAAGCAAATAGAGGTAAAAACTATTTAGAGTAAAAGTATGATTTCTGAAAATGTATAAGATGAATAATTCATCAAGAAAGATTTTGTGATAATAAAAGCTCGGTCACCTTGAAACAAGAACAGCTGGGAGGTCCAAGCCCGAGGCTCTGCTTATGCTCATACAGGAAATGATAAAAGGTGTACTCTCTGTGGACATCTGCATTCCCTACCCACCTTTGATTTCTTTTAGTGCCTGCAAAAACAGCACACACTTCTGATCCTAAACTCTGCCACATTAAAAAAAAAAAAAATCAATGTTGAAACACGTAGCCAGACGGTCCAGAAGTTTATAGAGAATGGTACATTTATTACTTTTTAGTTCTAGTGTTAATAACTTTTCCTCAATTTCATTTAAAATCCTTTGAAATCTTGTGCCATCAAGATGCAACTGACAAGCAGATTCATGGCCAGGTGAGGCCTGTTCCTTTGTTATTTCACTACAAATTAACCAGGTAAAAGATCTGCACTTTATCCTAAGTCTTGAAATTGTGTTTGGTAGCTTTTCACTTTAACTCTAAATGAAGTCCAGGCTAAAAAAAACAACAAAAAACAAACAAAAAAAAACCTCTCAAAGAGATAGCAAATCATTTAGAAGTGGCCAAATTGATTATGTGGTAAATTCTTAGAAAGTGGATGATATATTTCCATGGGTAAAAAAAAGCAACTTTACAACATGTAATCAATCACTCAAGAACAGGAAGGCCTGGCTGGACTTTACCAGAAAACATCAAGAACAGGCTGAACAATTCTGCACAACAAGAAAAAGATTAACTTGTTTTAGAAAACCAGGAAGAGAAAAACATGAAGAAAGAGGGGAAACAGCTCATGATGTGAAGAGTACCACATCATCTATCAAACATGGTGAGGTGGAAGTGTTATGTCAGTGGAAACAGATCACTAATATTTACTGATGATGCGACTGCTAATAAAAGTAGGAGGAAGAAAACAAACACAGAGCTGGAATGCTCAGATTCAGCCAAATGCTACAAAACAGATCGGACAGAGCTTCACCAGGTAAAGCTAGCATGATAGCAGTCTACCACAACTATCCTCAGTCACTTGCGAACAGGTGATCCAGTCAATATAACTTTTTTCTCTTGAAATCCCCATCCCTAATCCTTAGACCCTTATCAAACAGTGCCAACTGCTGGTTGGTGGACTAACTACTGTGTTGTGGATTTATACTCCAAGCAAAGTTGATGGCACTGTGCAACACATGATAGAGCTTGGCAACCGTGATCAACTATTAGTGGTTTTTCAACCTAAACTTGGCTGGAGGGGGAATGTGCTGCGACCGTCTTCATCCTGTTAAATTTCAGTTCTTTGCAGCGGAACAATTTCCTGTCTCATCTTCATCAACATGCATAAACACAACATTTTAAAGTAAAGTTCTTGTTTCCTTTTCCGTTTTTGGTATCCACCTCCCCCACCCCTCACCCTTAAAGCAATGAAGCGCCTCACCTACGACATGTGGTTCTGCTGAGAGGCCAGATTCTGCTGTTGCTGCTGCTGCATGAGGAGCTGCTGCTGCTGACGCCGCCGGGCCGTACGCAGCTTCTCAAAACGGGCCTCCATCTCCTCCAGCACTTTGGGGGTGTAGCGAACCACCAGCTTCACGCTGTCCTTGGCTGCCTTCAGTAGCTCCACCGCTTTCTCGTGGTGCTCTCCCTCTACACTCTGCAGGGGGTTTCAGAGACACAGAAAGAGTAGAATATTAAAGGGGGCTGATTTTAATGTGTGTGTGTATAAATATATATAAATATATATATATATATATATATTATTTTATTTATTTATTTATTTATTTATTTTTAAATAGTAACCCTTCAAAGAAAAAAAAAGAATATTTCTCAATTTTTAATACCTTCCGATCAAGTGAAATGAGAAGGTGTAGCTTACAGTGTATCTTGCTCATATCTCTCCAGCAGCTGAAGAAATTTCTGCTCCTTATTCACAACATGTGCAACGTTGCAACCCCAATAACTCCTGTATTTGCTGACTCACATATCAAACTAGAAATCAAATACATGGCAAGAAGCCGCTGAAAATCAGTGGGGATATATAGTTTTGGAAACAAGCTTAAATAGGGGTTGAAAAGCTTATCTACACTCTACTTTCAAGCCATTGATCCGCTTTTCCCATATGCTGGATCAAAACGTTAGTCTGGCGAGACCCACCACTCCATTCACAGACAAGAGCTGGTCCCCTCGCTTTAAGCCGCCATGCCTCTCAGCTACGCCTCCAGGAATGATGCGGGAGATATAGATAGGTGAGTTTTGCTCTTTGCCGCCCATCACATTGAAGCCCAGCCCTTCCTCCGTCTTCGGTAGCTCCACCACCCGCGGGTGAGAGTGACCTTCACTGGCTGCGAAGGCTGCAACTGTGGCCTGAAGGAAGAGAAAAAAGTTTATTGGTTATCTCAATTAATTAGACCGTTAGTAAGACACAAATTCTGACAAAAATACACTTCTACGAATATTCTTTTTGACACACAAGATTTAATACAAGGTTCAACCTTGTGTGTGCAAAAAAGTAATATTACAGCTATGCAATAAGCAAATATTCATGGGTTAATCATAAGACTGTATAAAAAGGATAGATGTAGCCTTTTTAATGAAGGTGGGATGGGGGAACCAAGAAGCACCTGAGAGGGACCCATGAGAAACCATAAGTAAGTTTTATTCCTTGGCAAATTAGAAATAATGAACAAGGTCTCTCACACATCCTTTATTTTACATTCACCTCTGAAAAGTAAAGGTATGGACCAAACCATTGTGAGTCATTTGAAGGGGAGTACGATATATCTAAAATTACTAAAACAGATTTGACAGCACATTATTGTATTATTTCACAATGAATAATTATATTTGCATTGTAAAACCAGTCCTTTGATATATAGTCTAATGTTCAGCATTATATGTATGATATTAAATATATTAGCGCACATTTAAAAAAGAGGAGGGCAATGTCTAAAAATGCAGGGGTTGATCTTGTTATCTGAGCGGATGCCTGAACCGTGGCCAGGTGCTACAATCAGTTTTCTAAGAAATGCAAAAAAACTTTAGTAAATGTCTCATACTATGATTTCCACATGAAAGTGGATCCTCTTGCAAAATAAATCAAAAAATTAAATACAAATCAAGTATTTTGAATGAAAGACAGAAAAGTGGCCACTGAGATATATAGGTAGAAATAAAACAAAAAATATATCAACATTTACTAGAACTTTTTTACATTTGTTTTTTATCCATCTGTACTTCCATCCATGGATAGGTTGGAAGGAGCCTATCCCAACTGTCTTAGGGCAAGAAGGTATTTCTTCTCCTTTTAGTCAAACAGTGGAGAGAAACACATAATCAAGATGAGAAAGAAGGAAGACGCACATAGCAGCTTCTTAAATAGTGCCCTCATTATAGACGCCACAAAGATATTTCTCTGAAATTTGATTTGCAGCTTCAATCAAATCAGCAATTCTTTTTGAAAGCTCAGCAGTTTACACTAGCTTCTCATTCTCTTCTGTGTTGTGAAAATAAAAGCAAAGGAAGAACACATTTTAGAAGTATTACAAAGAGATTGCAAAGCTGCTTGTGAACCTCTGACGCACCTTCTCGTTTAAGCGACGGCGGCCGTAACAAAGCGTCAGGATTTGGTCTGGGCTGGGGATTTAGTCTCCACATGAGAAGTTCTCTGGTCTTTCCAAGCACACGGATTAACACATCTAACTTCCACCCTGTGTATCCCTTCCAGCTGGGTGAAGTTTCTTTGAATCACAAGCCAAGCTGCACACTCCTTGTACATATACAACAAAGCACCGAGGAGCTTGTTAGCCGAGCTGGGAACGCTCGTGGCAGATGAACAGAGACAGAGAAAGCCTGTGCCCAAAGATCCACAGATGCAATGCCACAGGTGCCTCGCTGTCAAGTCAGCATCATTTATGGTGTGCGAGATGGGGAAAAGGAAGGATAAGAAAGTACGGGTGGGGTGAATTCTGTTTTGATTTTGCAGATGTGAATCGAAATTCCCAGCAGCAGACGAGGAGCTTGGCAACTGGAGGTCTTTGAGGCTCCCTCCAGGCAACATCCCCGCATCTGCACGCTCTTCCATATTCATATGCATCTTCAGATCCACATTTATTACTCCTCATTTCTCTCTCCCCTCCTGCTGCCTATTAATCAGCTTATTGCATTATGACAACTCCCCCTTCTCCTTCCTTCTTCTCTCGCTCTGTCCTTCGCCTTTCTTCTTCCACTGCTCCCACTCACCCTCCCTGACCTGCTGTTAAAAAAAGCAGCAGCTCCTCAGCATGCATACCGTCGCTACCCAGGCCTCACAACACATCGACCTTCACAACTTTATCGGGCTTTCTGTGAATGAAAAACAATCTGGCAGATGGCCGGTGCCTCTCACACACAGGGGGCATTTTAAATGAAACGCTTGCTGGAGGATACTCGGCAGACACACAACACTGTAAAAGTCTGGCTTAAAGTATCTAAAGTCATTTTAGCATCAGCTCCCTGTTTTGTGCTTTTTTTTTTCTCGCTGCTCTGATAATCTCCGCCTCCTTTAAGATCAGTAATAAAAGCCTCGGGCCAGATATTAGAGGCTGAATTGATTAAATTAACAAAGCCATCAAAGTGAATTGAGTTGTTCAAGTGAAACTCAAATCTCAGCTGTCTGCAGATTTTTCCGTCTCACCAACTAAAGCACTCGAGATAAACCAAAACTCTGTCATTTATTTCATCACTGTTGCAGTTCCTTCTCACTGCAATACAGTATGAATGTCTTTCCCATATGTTGATGCTGATTATGTGCAATTGTGGTCCTTGTGGATATCTCTGCAGGGAGTAAAGCACTTTCAAAAATATCCAGTGTTCCCAGTTGGGAAGATCCCCACAGCTATGCTACTTCAAAACCATAGCTGTGCGCTTAATTGCCCAATGAATTTATGCATTTTTATTACAGATTTAGAAGAAGTACGTTTATAAAGTCTGAGGGAGAGGGTTTTAAATGCTTTCTTCTTAAGAGAAAAAAAGGGACATAAAAAGGGGAATAAAAATACTAAAAATAGAAACATCTCTTCTAATCATTCACGAAATGTTATTTTTAAGATCAGACAATGGAACCCACTCAGGATATTTCAAAAGATGACAAGATTGTCTTTGTTGACAGAGAATCCTTCCCTCTGAGAGAAAAAAATAAAACCCTGTACAGAGTTTGTTTAAAAATGTGTCATATTTAGTGCATCCTGTTTAAAAATATTTTGACAGGTTGGGAAATACACTTACTTTTGCCACAATTTAGACGAGAAACTTATGGAAGCAGATGACTACATGATTAGACTAGAAATCCTTAAATGGCCTTTTGGGAGTAGGGCAAACTTTCTCAAGGATCAGAAATTTTAACTAACTTCACATTTTATATTTGCGGAAAGTAATGGAAAAGGAAAATTTGCCTTGCACCACAACCGACAGCTTCAATGTAGAGAAAGTGTGTGAAATGGCACAAGACTGAACGCAATGGAAACAAATTTGTTGTGAACGCCTGGCGGCTCTGGTGCGTCAAGACGCTAAATCGAGGATGTTATAACAGTAGTGGAATAAAATGGAAGTGAAGGATCATCCTTAAGGAGGTGCTGGTTGCATGTTGATAAACGCTTCTTTTAAAAAATGAAAGAGGGGTTGCATATGTCAAAACCAGACTTTTTTAATTTAAATTCAACTGATTTGAAAATAATTTCCAATGAATGGAACAGGAATTCATGGTCCAGACAAGTGCTGACTATGCACGAGACCTGAAAAAGTTTGCTCTTTACTCCCTAAACTTCCACATTGTAAATGCTGAATTATGTGATTAGCTTAGCAGTAATAGTTACTCTAGTGATGGGCAAAGTTTCTCTTTTTTTCTTTAGTTTGTTTGATTCAGTTCACCAAACTGTTGAGTGGCTATACCAATTCAATTAAAGTTCTTCAATTCAATTTTATTTATACAGCGCCAAATCACAACAGTTGCCCCAAGACGCTTTATATTGCAAGGTAGACCCTGCAATAATACATACAGAGAAAAACCCAACAATCATATGACCCCCTGTGAGCAAGCACTTTGGTGACAATAGGAAGGAAAAACTCCCTTTTAACAGGAAGAAACCTCCGGCAGAACCAGGCTCGGGGAGGGGCAATCATCTGCTGCGACCGGTTGGGGAGAGAGAAGGAAGACAGGATAAAAGACATGCTCTGGAAGACAGCCAGAGATTAATAATAAGTATGATTGAATGCAGAGAGATCTATTAACACATAGGGAGTGAGAAAGGTGACAGAAGAAGAAATACTCAATGCATCATGGGAATCCCCCAGCAGCCTACACCTATTGCAGCATAACTAAGAGTGGATTCAGGGTCACCTGATCCAGCCCTAACTATATGCTTTAGCAAAAAGGAAAGTTTTAAGCCTAATCTTAAAAGTAGAGATAGTGTCTGTCTCCCGAATCCAAACTGGAAGCTTGTTGCATAGACGAGGGGCCTGAAAACTGAAGGCTCTGGCTACTATAGGAACAACAAGTAAGAGTGTGTGTGACAAGTGTGAGAGCAAAGTGCTCTAATGGGGTGATATTGTACTATAAAGTCATTAAGATGTGGCCTAACAATTTAAGACCTTGTATGTGAGGAATGGGATTTTGAATTCAAGTCTGGATTTAACAGGGAGCCAATGAAGGGAAGCCAATATAGAAGACATATGCTCTCTCTTTGTAGTCCCTGTCAGGACTCTTGCTGCAGCATTTTAAATTAATTGAAGACTTTTCAGGGAGGTTTTAGGACATCCTGATAATAATGAATTACAGTAGTCCAGCCTAGAAGTAATAATTGCATGAACTAGTATTTCAGCGTCCACAACCACATTGAAAGACTGTATATTTCAGTTACTTTCAACTTCATTCACATGGCTAGTCTCCCTGGGCTCTCCTTGTGGTTTACATGAGCCAAAGACACAAAAGACAATTATGCTAGAAGCAACTAGAAGGGGCACCCCTTTATAACCCCTTCTACAGCCACAACTAGTCCCACTTGGGGGATGATGGGAAAGCTTTAATACATTTTTATTTTGTTAAATACGAACAAAATTGTGATGTCACGTGTCTGGTCAGAAAGAGAGTACCAATTTGTTTATTTGGTAGATCAATGAAAGGCTTCAGTTAGGTAAAAGTGAAAAAAAAAATTGCGTTCAAGTTTGTACGTAGTTTGGTTTTGTTGTACAATATTTGAAATAAAAAAAAAAACAAAAAAACCCACTACATTTTTCAAAAAATTTGTGGGTGTTTTCTTGTTTGTTTGTTTTGTACTACTTGAACACTAAAGTGGCCCTCACATGAGGTGACAGTGCCAGCAGTGGTCCACAGCTCATTTAAGTTTGAGACCCCTGGTTTAAGTGGTTTTACAGATGTCACTGCAAAATCGGGGGTCCCCAATAGCTTGGTTTTTCTCTCATGAGAGCATTCCAGCTATAGCTGTACAGAACATAATCCTTTCAGTCTAAAAGATGCCTCCCACAAATGTCTGTTTTCTATATAGATTGACACAAGCAACACATACACTATTAATGACTGTCAGGTGCTGGAAGGAGTATTTTTGAACTCTGAAGGTTTCCCTCTGCTAACCACCTCCCAGCTCTAACTCGATAGTTAACAGCAGGTATGTGGATTTGATCTCTTTATCTAACTCAAAGTAAAACAGTGAAAAGATGTAATTCTTAAAACACTGAGCGATTCCTTTAAACAGATATTGAATTGTATTTTACCAGACTCTACGGGACTATTGTGGAGGTGTAGCATTAGTGGAGGCAAACAAAAAGAGAAAAGGACTGGCAAGCAGCTCTCATCGTTTGAAGCTTCTCTATGTTCACACACAAAGACTTGTATCCCTTTGTTTATGTCATCCTTTTCTGTTCTCATCCTCCACCCACTCGCGGCGATGAGAGGAGTGGACTCTACACTGAACCAATGAAGGACATACTCTATGAGTGCTCCTCATTGCAGCCCACCCTTCTCCTCCTCCTCTGCACTTTAAATCAGGCAATCTCTCCCTCTCTTTATCTTCTTTCATGAAAGCTTGTGTCTCTTGCTTGTGATGTGCTGATGAAACGTCCTGCTTCAGTCAAGCGGGTCAAGCTCATCTCTTTTGAATACCACAATCTGCTTATTCCACTCACACAGTGCACCTCTTTCACCTGTGACATGTATGTGACCTTTTCTAAATAGCCAGCAGAGGGGGAAAAAATAGTTAGAGATCTTAAACAATCAGGTGGAATAAAACATAGCATAAAAAATATAGGTTCTTTTTTTTTTTTTTATTACAATTAACATCTGGCATCCGTGACATTTATAGCCTCTCACTCAAAAGCGCTGTTTGTTCCGAGCGCTGAATTGTAATTAAATGAAAGCTCGTGAATGCAAACATTCAGAAGGTAAAATCAGACAGCTGTGTTTCCATATAAGGAAGTTGAATACAATCCTGCAGCTGCTGATTGGAAGAGTCTTCAGGACTAATAGACATAATTAAAGACGGATTTACAGCTCGAATCAAAGACATTAAGTAACTGATGACTGTTGAGTCAAGGATGAAGAGCTCCTACTTCAGCCTTTGAGATAAACATTTAGCTCGTTCTGTTCTGTAATGCCTGTCTTTCTTCTGGTAAAATGCACTCTGACGGTATTGATTCCAACTTTATTTGACCTTACAAGTCGTGCTATTTTCCCTCAAACAACAACTCTACAGCAGCAGCTTAAATACATCAGCAGAACCTTCTGACAGTCAACAGCGCAGAAATGATCGATTATACGGCAAATTATTTTGCAGCAAGCACTGCCAACACTCGCCACACACAACACTTTAACATATACCTTTTTCCTACATGAACATAGTGTCAATTCTGACAAACACCATTTCGACCAACAGTACTTTCAACCTTTACAAACCTGTGGTAAAAATGCTTGCCAGGTAGCTCACATTAACTTTGCTTTTGCCACCTCTACCTTGAAATGCAGACTCATATTTTGTCTTCGTTTCAAAGATTCAACAAGGTGCTGGAAACATTGCTCAGAGATTTTGTTCCATATTGAGATGATAGCGTTGTGGTAGATTTATTGGCGAGAGCTGCAGATAAAGATTTATCGGCTGTGCATCCAGGATGAGAATCTCGAATTCCGTCACGTCAATCACATCTATTGGATTTAGATCTGGTGACTGTGGAGTTTGTGGAGGCAGTTTGAGTTAGTTGGTACTACAAGGCCCAAATTGTACTAAATATGCCACACACCATTACGCCACCACCACCAGTGGGAATCATTGATACAAGGCAAGATGCTTGAATAATGTTGTTGTAATCTTGTTATTTGAGTTACAGTTGCCTTCACTATCAGCTTGAAGCAGTCTGGCTATTCTCCCCTGACCTCTGGCATCAACAAGGCATTCTGTCCCAGAGAACTGCTGCTTACTGGATTTTTCTCTTTTCTCTCTTTCAAAGCGTTCTCTGTAAACCCGAGAGATGATTGTACTGGAAAATCCCAGTAGCTCAGCAGTTTCTGAGCTACTCAGACCAGCCTGTCTGACAAAGACAACCGTGTCACTTTCAAACTCATTAAATCACTTTTCGTCCCTATTCTGATGCTCTGTTTGAACATCAGGAAGTGGCTTTGACCATGCCTAAACACACTGAGTTGTTGTCACGGTCCTGGGTCTTATGACCCAGCATTTTCTGTTTTATTAGTGCATTTTTGTTGTTCTCTGTTTCTGACCCCTTGCCCTCATGTTTTTGTTCCCTTGGTCTTGTGTTCTGCCTTCCCCTCCACTGTGTTTTGGTTTCATTCTGTTACCTCTGTTAGTTAAGCCCCTATGTGTAGCCGTGTCTCTGTGTCTGTCTTCTCGGTGCTTTTGGTTTCCTGTTTTACTTTGAAGTCTCTGGCCTGTGCTGTGTGCCTCCTCGTGGTTTCCTATGTTTTCCTATGTTTTCCTTGGATGTTCTGGTTTGTTTTTGTGTCTTGTTTTATCAGCGAATAAAGCTGTTTTTGTTTAGTTTTCACTCTGGAGTCTGCTTTTGGGTCCTTTCCTCGCTCCTGCCTGCACACAGCCAGCTGGATCATGACAGTTGTTGCCATATGAATGGCTGATTAGGTATTTTCATTAGTCAGTGTATATCAAGTTAGACAAGAATCTCAGACCTTTCCAAACAAAAACATTTATTAAATGTTCATCATTTATATCAATGAGCTAACGCTGGTCTACAACTAGTTGCCTGTCCATCTGCACATTCTGGTCAAATATATGTGTAAAAACTTGCAGTTAAAGACAATGTTTGGTTTTTTTTAAAAGCATGTAAAACACGTAAGTTGTTCACATCCTGTGTAAACACAAACTTGTTTTGTTTTGTTGCCTGTGTGTGCTGTCTCAATGGATAAAGAAATAAAGTATCATAAATGTGAATCTGTTAGGCAGTCTTTTAGCATATGAGACTAACAGTGACGCTTTGGTTTTATTCTTGGAAAACTGGCACTCGTATGTCATTGCTTCATGACCCACACACTCTTAATGAGGGCCATTTTCAAAGGATGTCGTTTGCTGATTTCATTCAGCTTTGGCCAAATGAAATGATGAGAATGAAATCACTGGGTAAAGTGATGAAAAGACAGCTCCCCAGTCATTAGCTACAGCTTTCAGTAATTATATACTATGATTTTATTATAGTAAAAATTGCTGAACCGAATTTCCAACACAGCTCTTACCTTAGCCGTGGCCCTGGCCTGATACTCTGGGCAGCCATTCACTGTAATTGTTTCGTGCATATACTGGTACACCTGAAAGAAATGAAGACAGAGATACACGTGGTTGAAATCTGAACCCACCAACTTGCACGTGAGCTCAAACTGTTCTTTTCATAGTCAAATAATGGTTTCCTTTCAAAGAAGGCTATGCACACTTGTGTACAATAGCAAACTCTCAGGAATCACATGGCACAGACTCATCTTAAGCTAAGAGAAATAATATTGCTCCTAGTATCTCAAAGTAACACTCAAGTGATAGGTCCTCACTCAAGCTTTTGTATTTAATAACATCTTGTAACAGAAAATCCTATTACGATCCGGCACGATGACTTTCTGCAAACACGCTGGTATTATCAGCAGCTAGTCAGATAAGGGAGAGAGAATTCTGTGTTGATGCAGACAGAGGAGCATTTCTGTTACTGTAGAAAAAAACTCAGATGGTCTTTTTTTGTTATGCCCATTTTTTTTTAACAAATATATATTAAAGGGGAGACTCTGGACTCTTCCAGAGAAGGTCTGCATGATTCACAGTTCAAAATAACCCCTAGTTCATCCATCCTTTTAGCTCCCATTCCCCTCCCTTTAAGCAAGTTTTCTTCCAACAGCCTGTCCCTTATTAACAGAAGGTTTGAACAACAAGCAGTCTGGAATTCTGTGCTCCCAGCCAGACCTGTTTTCCTGAGATGACCATATTAGGAATCTCCCCTCTCACTGACCAAAAGATAAATCAAAATTGTCTGAAACAGAGGCTTTGTCTGAAAACTGTCTAAAGCCTGAGCTTTGAGGTCATAGGGATTACTCACTCTGTCTCCTTTAAACTTTCATGTTGACAAATGGAGGCATATTGTGGTGTTACAGATGGCATAAAAAGTCAACAGAACAAGAAGTAACATATTCTGCTGCGACTGAGCTGGTGCTAAAACATGGGTTAGAGAGCAGTGTGTCTATCTGGGTAAAGTTTTCTATTTGCTGAAGCAGACAGAATAAGTGCAGACAGCTGACCTTTCCTGTTTAGATGTGGCTTTTAAGAAAACCTTACAGGTAGACCTGTTCAGAGACAATAAAAGAGGAGACCATGGCAAATGTTGACTCATGGGTAATTCGCTGTAACTCAAAATTATACATGCATACAAAAGTGCCATTTCACACACTAAAACAAACAGACTGTTCTAATTTGTGCATGTTTTGGAAATGTGCAGCTATAGCTGTAGTCAGAAATCCTGCCCAGTGCTACTGTCACATAATAAGAAATATAATCCATGTAAACTAATTCAGCTGTGGATGCTCATGCTAACGATGAACATAGTTTCTAATGATGATGAGGCATATGTTGAAGTAAAGCTCAGACTTCAGTCTGCTCTAAATGCTTGATATTAGAGTTTTTCTACTCTTGGATCTAAGCACTGCACCATTGTGCTGCCCCTGCTAGAATCTAAGAATAAAAAAAAATAGGTCATAAAATAATGACTGAATTCTTTTGGCTGATGACAAACAGTCTAATTTTTCTGCCTGCAAAGTTGCTCACTGCCTGCTACTCTTTTTCTTTACATTAAAGAAAATGTCTGAACCACACATAGCCATTACCTGCACAGAGAGAACTCAGGAGTTTAACATCAGTCAAGTTTGTGTGCATTATTTGTAAGATATTTTTCAGAAAAAGTAGCAACTTGCGACTGCACTTTCCAAACATTGCCTTGAGGTGTGACTGGCACCCCGGGATGGCAGCGTAACACAAGGTCTGCTTTTGTAACTGACTTGATGAAATATCGTAATTGCAGCATGGATTTTAGTGGAAGGACTCTCTAACTATCATCTAGCTGTTTTAATCTCGCATTTATGGAATTGCAATTAATTTAACAAATAAGTGATTGAATTTTAATAGAACTAATGAATGTTTCTCAGCAGAAAAAACAACAACTTCTCAGTGCAAAGCAGACTTGGAATGAATGCCTATGCTATGTTGGATAGTATGGCTCAGAAATAAACAATAATCCCACTTCCTGGATGACGTCTCTCATCACTGCAGAGCAGCTTGTTGGAGGCGAATGTGGCAGACAGCTCTGACGTATCCCTGCAAAACATTACAAGGACCTTGCTTTTCTGTATCATCAAAAGGGTGTATACTTATAGGATGCAAACCTTCAGATATTTGTATGTAGAGATCTCAAGAGCATGGAAAAAAATATCCCTGAGCTCCTGTCGGCTTGTTTGCTCATGAATCTCAAAGACCAAATGACTAGCTTTTGAGGGCGCAGCTCTACACTTCAGAGCGCAACATGTTTTTGTAGATTCATGGTGCTGCTGATGCATTTTGATAAGAGGAGCCTGCAGTCCACACACACACGCACGTGCACGCTCACACACACACACTTCTCCCAAGTGACACCTTTTCCCGAGGACTTCTTCCACCTTTGCACTTTATGAGGCTTAGCACAGCTTTATAAATGCCACAAAAGGTTTTTCTTGCCTCTATCTTACTACACAGTAGCTTCCTTTCTCTCTCATTTATGCCTTTGTTAGAAAAACACTACAGCAAGTGCTAATTACAGCTATTTATTCAGTCGGTGACAGTCTCTCTCGCTCTCTCTTAGCACCTTTAAGACAAGAAGTCTGTAGGAAAATGGGCTTTTTCTGTCTGTGAAAGTAAAGCATTTTGGTCCTTAAAACATGGTCTCTGTTATGTAAATGTTTATTAATGACTCTATTTAAACATGACAAGAGCGTTACAGATAGCGCTGCAATGCGTATGGAATACTTGGCATATGCTGAACAGGCGGCACAGCAGTGAGCCGAAAAATAATGATACCCAGGAAACAAAAAAATCCCAGGTTCTCTCTCAGTAAATATCGCTGACGCATCAAAATGGCCAAGGTGAGCTAAGGGTGGCCAACATCTTACTTTTGGATCCCCTGATCCTCATCAATAGACAAAAAAGAAAAAGAAACCCAGTCAACTATTTCACACATATAGTCTCAGAACGGCTGACTAAAATAATGCAGGTAAAAAGTGCTTATTGTAAATCCATGAGTGTAATATAGTTTAAAATCTACCTTCCAAAATCACCATCTATAAAAATGTGAAGAAAGAGCTTCTGTGAATATATGTTCCATTTATCTGTGTATTGTGTTGATGAGATATGAAGATGAAGTAGAGCTGTGCTGCGCTTTCATGTAATACCAATTTATACCATAAGAGAACGCAGTAAAGTATCTACCCTTGTAATTCATTAGGCGTTATTCCTACTTATAATTGTAGCTTGACAAAAGGCAAAACCTCTTAACAAAATGAGGTAAATGTCAGCACACACAAAGAAGAAGAATACAATCACAGAAAACAATCAAAAAAAGAAGGAAAGAGTGGAAAAAGTTATATCATGGTAAAATCCTGCCCCCTGAAGGTGTGGTGAAAGTTTCAGTTAAATTACTCAGAGCAGTGTTTCCCAATCTTTTGGAGCCACGGCACATATTTCACATTAGAAAATAATGTGAAATATGTGCCGAACAAAACAAAAACGTCACCAAAAGCATATTGATAATTTTTCCCTACGTACCAGGCATAGTGGAATTGGCTCGGTTTGTCCACAGTATACTTTTTTTTGCTTTCCTCTGACCACTACTCATGCTAGTGCCGTTATCAGGGTGTGAATTTTCTCCAGGACCGAGGTCAGATTGACTACTTCTTTTTTTCAAATATTTATCTATTGCTATTACACGCTGCGTCCTCTCACAGCATAACTATGATGTAATTTCTTCTATGTCTTCTTCTGTTTTACTGGCAGTTGGCAACCCATTTAATTAGAGCAGGTAGTTGTACTGCCCTCTAGTGGAAGAAAATGTAATTGTTCTGCCCGTTACTCACGCTGGCTCACTCAACACTTCTGGTGTGAGGAAAGAGAAAGAGAGGAAAAGTGCTGAATTATTTAGCCTGTGCTGTAATTTGGGAATATAAGTGGATGGATATCAGCTGAATATTTAAATTAAAAAAGTAAGACCATTTGACTAATTTCTTTTTTGGAACTGTGGAACATTAAATGTCCACTCTGACTGAACAGATAATTAAAAAAGGCCTTATGAACTGGCTGATGGTTTGATTATTTCCTAGTTCCTCCCTTGTTGTTCCACAAGTTTCGCAGCAGAGCTCATTCAGGACATCTTGACCCTAATTGTTTTGTTTGTTTTCTAATAAACACTGACTAATATATCCATAGCACAAGCAGCAAAGTGTTGCAGTGGTTAGCGTGATTGTTACATGGTTCCTGGTTTGAGCCCCAGTTAGTGTTTTTCCGTGAGGAGTCTGCATGCCCTCCCTGTGTCTGTGTGGATTTCCTCCAGGTACTCAGACTTCTTCCTGCAGTCTAAAGACAAGCTTGTGGAATTAATTGTTGACTTTAAACTCGTCACTGAGATAACTCAAGTTTATAGAACAAACCACAGAATTAATGCTTAAATGTAGCTTGTAATGTTAAGCAAGAAGAACAGAAAAGTGCTATATATATGTTAGCCCATTCCCAAGTTGACTGATTTTTCTATAAAAAAACATTATAATATATAATATGTCCTGGCTTATTTATTCATCATACTTAAATAACAGTGCTCTGAAGATCCACAGCGGATGTCTCCCTTCGTATTTAACCTGATTGCAGTGCCCTGCAGAGAGCCAAAGATGGGACTAACAGCTTTGTGCTTTTGAATGTCAGCCTCCTCTTGTAGTGTAGCACTTTGCTCTAAAAAGGCCAGTTTTCCTGCAGGCATGTTGTCAATTCTCCTTTTCTTTAGCCAAATGTCTTCACTGCCCTTCCTACAACACCAATACAGCCACTCCACCCTCCCCTACATGGCTCCCTTCTGCTTAGTTTGCCACACATTCCTGGTTTTAATGGTGAAGTGGACACAAACACACTCTTTCTAAAGGAATACCGGCATAACAAAGTCTCGGAAGGGCTGCCTACAGGGAATACTGATGCAGTGCTGCTTAGGAACACGGCTTCTTGTTTTGTCTACTGAGAGATGGATAGGGTGGACGAGGGGGGTGTGGAAAAAAGACTGGTCTTAGTCTGGTTTATGCAGTTGTATAAGGATGAAAACCATTATGGTTAGCGTTTCAGTGGTGCAAACCATGACACCGAGGGAAAATATAGAGCTCGAACAGACTGACTTAATGTACCTTTCATCCTTTAACTTAATATGATGTGGGAGTCAGAGGCATTGTGACGGAATCAACACAAATCCCAGTCAATTATGCTGACTGGAAACCTTTGTTGAAGTGGAAAATCAACTGCAATTTCAAAGCTGATGAAAAACGCGGCCGCTCTGAACCTGCTTATTGCACTTCCTGTATTGGTCACGTGGGTCAGTCTAACCCAATATCCCACACATCACCCCCTTCCATCATTTCCAGCTGGTTAGCTCTTCCAGTCATCTCATCTTGTGTCCTTCCTTTCCCATTTGCAAGGCTGATTGACCCTGACAACTCATTCAGGGTGTTGCAGTGAAACTAATGCTGTGACACAAGACTCTCCCCACACCATCAATGAACGTGGCGTGGGGAAGACAACCAGCTCATCAAACTCTGTCTCGTTGTCATTAATCTCTAACACTGCTGAACTGGCTCTTTTCCCTGCCGTCCATTCTTCATATTGACAGCCAGCTTGTCATCCACTAACAAGGCTGATTCATGTTTTGCTAATTCTCTTGACGTAGACATATAGTAGGAAGTCAGGTTTATACTCCATAGACAAGATTAGTGTGTGTCCCCTCCTCTCAGTCTCTGAAATGAGCCAACTCCAATATGTGCGTAAGAAAAGGAATCATATCATAGATTACAGGATAAGGTTTGTACTGGAAAGAAAGGTCGTCTGTGATAATGAAATCCCACAAGGTGAGCGTGATCAAAATGTACAAGGCGAGGGTTGAGCTATTTTAACCTGCATTTTATGGTGAGTGAAAATGAATTAGAGTATGATTACAGGAAGGAATTTTTAAACAGGTCCAAAGTGAAAAACTGATCTAGTTAAAAACCAATTACGAGTATATTTTCCTTTGGATTAAAAAGCAGTGGGTTTTTCTTAGACTATCAAATAAAAATGTTCCCTTTTAGGGAGCAACTAAGTTGAAATTACTGCCGTCATAGTATAAAAAATTACTTTCCAAGATTTCACAATCGCTTTAGATTGGTATTCCGTGACAATGAGTATTTGTTGTCCGCATTATCATTTTGTGGCTAAAACTGTTGATTTATTTCTTCCCCTGTAATATTCAGACAGCTAAGATATTAGAGATAAAAATCAAGAAGCAAAAGCAAGACAAGAAATATACAAATAAACTAAAGCAGTGGAGATTTTGTATTTTTTCCAGGTTTGCTTTTAATATTTCAGTTAATGGTAATTAACTGCTACCTATATGAAAAACATATTAAAAACAAGAAGCAAAATTTTAAGAAATTACTGCCTATAACCTAGAGACTGCTACAAGGTGTATGTAAAGAGTAACATCCAGGGGTGAATGGTAACATAAGCAGCAGTACTTTATTTATGAGGGTCAATTCAATTCATGTTGTATGGTAAGGGCCGAACAGTAATAGAGAGAAAACGCAGCAATCAAACCAGCTGGTTAGCTGGTAATTTAGCGCTTTATCCTCAGTTGGTTCTGGCTCCAGACTGAAACAAAGATACCAACTGTATCTTAGGAATACAGGAATCCACACATGTGAGTTGACTAGGACTGGACTGAACAAATAGTTCAGTTTGTCAGCAGCATGCAACATTGTTCTTTCAGTTGCTCCCTTTAGGGGTCACCACAGCAGATCTTATGCCTCCATCTCATCCTGTCCCTTGCGTCCTCTTCTATGACACCAACCCCACACCAGTCTTCCTTTACTACATCCATGAATCTGTTATGGCACCTTGCTTTTCTCGTCCTACCTGGCAGCCCCATGTTCACCATCCTTCGTCCAGTTGAGTTAAGTGTCATGATAGCAGGGAGTTACAGGGCCTACATGCTTCTTTTATGTACAAGCTACAGGTACAAATGATTAGAAATGGGCTGCAACTTACTCAACAGGTATTTTTCAATGCCTATTGAGAAACTGAAATAAAGGCAGGCCTGTGCGTGAGAAGAAGACATCGCCAGTCAGAAAAAGTGAACCCTGTGGCTGTAGCTGCTTTCTCTTGTCACAAACAAACATATAAAAAAACGCTAGTATTTCAGACCAGCCCAACTGCTACTTTCCCACTGAGATTCCCTTTCACTCAAAGATTCCTAACTGCTCCCGATGCAAACAGAGCATTGGAGGACACAGCTGTTAAGAGCTGTGATATTCCACTACAAGACCTCCCTTAATGCTCTGCATAATAATTATAATAATCTACAGTATGCAACAACCACCACTTATAAATGGTCCTCCAGCTGGCTCAGCACTACAGAGAGATGCTGTTGTAGAATCGGTTTTCCAAATGTGTCATTGACTATAAGCCACAGTCGTCCACACTGCAGCCCACTAATCCCACAGCATCTCTGATGGTTTCCCTGGTGACTGTGTTTAGCCAGCTCTTTGTGGGTGAAGTGCTTCGCATCTTTGGCTCTTGGCGAACAGCAACTACTGCTGCTGCCGCGGTCGTTTTTTATGAGGTTTTTGAGAATCACTGTCATTGCACTCCAGTGACTGGCACTGAGATCAGTCAGCTGGTTGCCAGACGGGCAGTTGGTGCCAGGACGTGCCAGGCTTCCCCAAGCTGGCCAGAGCAGAACAGAAGACATCATCCCCGTCCCTTCTGTTGCATGTTTTCATGGGTTTTACGTAACATTTGATCAGAATTAATTTCTGCTCATTGGTGTCATTGCTAGTGTTGGCGAACTTTCTATTTTTTGTCTAGACAAAAGCTGAAAAATTAATGATCTCCAACATTCATTGATTAAACTGCGACTATAAAGGGCATTCACAAATGGGATGTCTTGTCAAATATCACATTTTATCATCCACTACAAACTCCGCATGACACTCCTTTTTGATGTGTTTCTTTGATCTAAAAGGGACCTTCAGTGCTTTACCATATTTTCTGTCACACATATATGCATATAGTGCTGTACAAAAGTCTTCAGCCACCACTAATTTCTTTATATTTTGTTATTTAAAATGGGAAATAGGGAAAGGGGGCAGTGATTAATCAAAAACCATGCGCAAACATAGATGGATATACGGTATGTGAGACAAATACAGAGTTTGTACAAGTCTAACGAGCCAACATTCAGTATGACCCCCTTTATTCTTCGACACAACCTGAACTGTCTTAGCCAGGTTTTCTTGTCATTTCTTTAATTCATCTTCAGGAATAGCGTTTCAGGCTTCTTGAAGGACATTCTTTGGAAGTTTGCTGGCTTTTTTTCTTTTCGCGGTCAAAATGATTCCACACTACTTCACCAATGTTGAGGTTTGGGTTCTGGGGAAGACAGGCAATAACTGATAGTCTGTCCTTTACCAACTAAATGCTCAAAATCTGATAAAAATCTGATGGCTCTTTTCTAAATTCATAATTCCGTCGTTTTTCCAAGCTTCCCAACACCACTGCCTGAAATACAGCACAGCAATATGACGAAGCCTCCATTGTGTTGCACTCACTGTTGACTCTCTCCTAATCTTCTCTGTGTATAATGGCATCAATACGAATCTGATATTTCAGAAAACTTGTTGTCACTGATTTTTTAGTCCAGTTCTTGTGCTTGGCATACCTCTGCCTTTTCTCCCTGTTTCTCTTCTTTCCTGATAGCCACTCTTCCATTGAGACCATGTCAGACAGATGATGGATAAATTGAAGGACTAGAAGCATTTTTCAGGTCCTGCATCAGGTCTTTGCTGAGTTTTTTTTTTCCTGAAGGGCATGACTTGCAGATACTGTTCATCTGCTGTAGATAAAAACTTTAAAAGTGCTTCAAAAAGCCTGGACAACTATAGCTCCAAAAAAAAAAAAAAAAAAAAAAAAAAAAAAAAAAGGAAAAAAAAGGAAAAGGAAAAAAAAAAAAAAATATAAAC
>VURO01035191.1:0-22319 GCA_015108175.1 Pelvicachromis taeniatus | reverse complement strand
GCCCCCCCCCCCCCCCCCCCTTTCTGCCATTATTGACTTCCACATGCTCATTAGCACCATTTTCCTTATCCACATCAAATACTTTCACTAGGCATTCGGAACTTGACTTCAAAGATTGATGTTGCAGACATTTCTGCCAGTGCTTTCATCTCGCTGATCATAAGTGATGCCTTCCCATTTCCTGATATAATCTTTCCAGCTCGAATCAGGGGGTTATTTTAAATTTCAGAGGCTCTGCATCAAACAGAGGAGTTGCACAGTTTAAATGCAATTAAATTGTGCAATGTAAGCTATCGAGAGTAAAAACTGAAATACTGTGTGTCAATGTTTGCCATGCCCTTCATCTTCTGTCATTACGAGATGATATAATTGCAGGTGGACACACAAATCTGAATGCAAAGTAAGTGGTAGCCACACGCCTCAAACCAGAGATAACAAAAATGTCTGCTCGCACTGCACAGGCACGTTTCCTCTTTGATGCTTCCAGTGATATGTGCTGTGAATTAGTGTGACTAGTGTGATGGAATATTTCCTGCAGATCACATTGCCCGCTTTGTTTATTTCTTTAGTTCAGCCACTGCAATTCAAATGAACCACACATATTTAAGCACAAATGTCCCACGGTCACGCTTCATTGTGCACTGCTCTGTGTGTGCTAAATGTGAAAGTGGGCCCCGTTAGATGAGCTGTGTGACGGATCAGAGGGAACCCACGGAGAGGGTGATTTTCTTTTTCCATGACAAAGCAGCTGAGATGACCGCAGGGGATCATAGTTACGTCACATCACCAGGAAATCGCTCCCAAATCAGATGTGCAGTGAAATGACATATTACATTACCTAATAGTGCAGCGGGGGGGGGGGGCAAATCAGCTTAGTGACCTCTGTTATAACAGTGACATAACAGTGGCAAAAGACCATAATTATCAAACGTTTTACTTGCAACTGAGTAAAAAAGGCTGATAAAACAAATGAAGTGTAGTTCAAGATAACACCAAGTATGCGCTCAACGCCCACATGGCATTCCTGTTACATGCAAGGTCTATGAATAAACTTCAGCTGGAGGCAATATAGGAAACGCAATTCCATCCTTGACTAACCACCACGGTTATACAATGACAACACACATGACAACTGCCGGATTTTACGTGTTTTACTAACATCTGAGGGAAGGGCCTTGGAGTTGGCAGTGCTGGTGTGTGAACTGCAAAGTCTCTTAAGATACAGCAGTCAAGATACACAAAAAGCCTGTGTGCACACAGATGACTAGAACCTATACACGTATTTTACCCAGCCCAAGAGCTAAAGATATGGGATAAGTGGATCGATTAAATCAAAACTAAGCTAAGGCAAGTACATGAAATGTCTTAAGCTTTAGTCTTTGTCAGTCAAAACGCACTGGCACACATGGTTATAGAAACTGTGAGTCAATGACTTTTTATGTGTGAACTTTGTGAATTGTTTTTTGTCTAATAACTGAAACTCATGGCAGAAAAATTAAAATAAACAATGAACAGAACATCAGTGCTATAGCAGCTCATCTGGTTCATTCTCTTCTGTTCTGTTCTGTTCATTCATTTCAGGGTTACACTGAGGTTGGAGCCTATCCCAGCTGTCACAGGGTAAGACTTACATGGTGGACAGGTTATCAGTCTGTTGTAGGACTAACACAGAGACAACCATTCATATCTATGGCCATTTTAAAGACACCAGTTAACCTAACATGAGTGTCTTTGGACTAAGGGGAGGAATTGGGGTTCATAGGGAGAAACGGATGTCTCATCATTGCATGAGCTAAAATGGAATAAACAAAAATCAAGCAAAAATAAAAAACAAGTTAAATACATAACAACTAATAACCATTGCTCATCTCTCATCAGCAGCCTGACCCCCCACATGCACCTACATGTTCCCAGTCCTCTTCTAAACCATTTGGCGGAGACAACCAACCCCTTCCGTCACAGTCAACCACTCTCAGCCTTCTTGTTTCTGCCCGTCGGCCTCGTTATGCCTCTTTTCTCGGCTTTCTGTCCACATGCTTTGCCTTTTTCGACCTGCACATTAAAATCAGCACTGTGAGCCCTTGCCTCTGATTTCTGCATTCCTTCTCATTCATTTAAAGACATCTGCTAATGCAACACTTCACAGGGATCATGGCCCAAATAAGTGTTTTTCCCTAAAAATGCAACAGAGGGGATCCGCCACCATTCAACTCTGCATTCTATTGACTTTTACTCCAAACTGAAAAAAAGAAAAACAAACCAAAAAAAAAAAAAACCTCCACAAATTTATGCTGGGGGGGATTCAATGTGCCCAGATGTGTTTAACATCTGTACATTGTTTTTTTTAGACTCATCTCAACTAAAAATTAGCTTTGTTGAGAAATGCAAGACTGTCAAATTTAGCATATCTCTGAGGCAAACAGACGGTACGCAATTAAGTCATTCTCACTGTGTACTCTGACAGATTCTTCTCCTAAGAAAGAAGAAAGGGTGTTGATGTTGCTGTATCTAAATGAGGATATTTTTTCTTACTAATAATGACACCGGAAAAAGTATCTTTCTCTCTAATTATCTGCCAGAACAGAATAAAATAAAAAAAGAAGGTATCTGGAAGTGCAAAGGGAAACCATGGATTGTAATTACAGAGCATCTCTATGAGGAGTAGTGACATCGGTCAGAGTAAATGAGCGCACGCGCATCAAGATGCAGTTACAGTGTAATGTACTGCTGCCATATTGTAAAGAGTGATGACACCAGGAGAGCTCCTGTCAGCAGTTAATTTCCCTTTGCTATAGGAAGGATGAGGGCATTCTCATTAGTGGTACTTACTAATTAAACGAGTCGAGTTCTGGGTGGCCTGATAGCCGAGTGGGTAGACCTCAAATGCGCCGAGCAGCGAGTCCCTAGTTTGATTCTTGGCTGACAGGATTATTTGTTCTCTTACACTTTCAGGTCTCGTGATTCTTGTCTTTTTACCACCACTCCCACTGACTGAACAAAGGCGCCAAAATCATCCAGCACAATTCTTCTCCAGTTGCATAGTTGTCAGGGCTTAACTATCCGAAAGTAAACACATTTTTTCGCTCTGTGCAGTAACAGACTCAAAATCTTTATGAAGGTTTGTTCTTCCACCTCGAACCCCCCCCCCAATAAAAAACAATATTGATTGCAGCATTAAAGCCACTAAAATGTGGAATATTTCCAACTGCACAAGACAGATTTTATTACCGAGTCTTTCCTGTGCCTTTATGCTCTGATATCATCAGTGCAAGGGAGTCTTGCGATTCAGAGAGATTCACGTAGTTTTCTTTTTCACATCTCGCTGCGAGATCCTACATGAATGTGACCGGAAAACTTTGAGCAAAGTGTGCCGGCGGCATTCACAAAAAGACTGGGAGATAATTGAAATCTGAACTTCAAGTTGAAATTTCCTATGGGCTCTAGGTTCACTGGTGACGATGTTCAACTTTGGTCTGCTTTTAGTCATATTTGAAATATAATATAAAATATAATATAATATAAAATGACCAAATAAACATTTGTTTGTTAAATAACTGGATAACTTGATTGTAGCTGAACTTGATTTCCTAAAATATGGTGAGCACAGCAGATGATCTGCCTCCACCTAACCCTATCCTGAGCATCTTCTTCTTACACACCAATCATGAACCTCCTCTGTGGTCTTCCTCTTTTCCGCCTGCCCGGCAGCTCCATCTTCAACATCTGTTTTCCAGTATATACACTATCCCTCCTCTGCACATGTCCACAAAATCTCAGCCTTGCCTCTCTAACTTTCTCTTCAATCTGCTCAACCTGAGCCGTCCCTCTTAACATCTTTAACTCTGCCGCCTCCAGCCCCTGTCTTTATGATAGTGCCACCATCTTTAAACCACACATCATAGCAGGCCTCACTACCATCTTGTAAACCTTCCCTCTCAATCTTTGTGCTATCGTTCTATCACAAATTACCCCTGACACTCGTCTCCACCCACTCCACCCTGCGTCCACTCTCTTCTTCACTGCTCTTGTGAACCATCCGTTGCTTTGAGTATTTGACCCCAGGCATTTAAACTCACCGACTTTCACTATTACTACTTCTTTCAGCTTCATCTTTCTTGACTTTCTAACTAATTAAAATTAAATAGACAAGGAGAATAAGGAAAACTGGTGAATAGGGACATAATCAGTGGAAGAAACTGATTATAGCATTGTAAGAGATCCCAGTTGAGGATTTGTTGATAGATTGTGATATAAGTGCCAAACTCCAAAGATGAAAACAAGAAAAAAGAAAAATACCATGTTTTACTTTTGTGGTAAATTCTACTAGCTCTAGTTATTTTGGATGACTGAAGCTCTTAAAAATATTTTATCAACACGCTGTCACCAATTAGCAAGTACCTTGAGTATTGATTGGAGATGAATGGAGCTTCTAGACAAACTAACAACTCAGATATTGAACAGAACACATGATGTAATCACACTTTGTCCAATAAACTTTTCATACCAAGAAAAAAGTTTCAATAGTTACTATTTCTGTTTTTTTTATGGGAATATTAAAATACAATGTAAAAAAATAAATAAATAAATATTGTGGTATAAAATTATTAGAGGCTGCTACTGTCTGTGTGGCATTACACCCTGAAAACATCAGGCTGTGACTCAAAAAGGTCATCCTCATCATTTGCTGATTAGAGAAAAGGCAAAGAGCTGAACAAAGCCACGGTAACCTGTAATAAAGGCTTCAACGCTCCACAAAGCTCCACAACACTGGTGAGGACATGTTTTTGCACTGGGCACCGTTCCCATTTCCTGCCATAATTAGTCATTTATAGCAGTGTACAAAACTTAGCCTGATCCATTTTCAGTACTTAGAAGTGTCAGTTTGACAAAACTGCAACAATGTAAATAAACACGTCCGCATCTGTCTGCGCTTATTAAACCACAATACAGAGATTTAAACCTGTGATCCTCTTTTCAAATAATAACACTAATTAAAATGCTGCTTTACATCTCAAGGGGGTGACAGACAGAAAAAGTCTCTAATGACCTTTCTCTGATGGGAATCCCACTTTTGTACCCTGAGAAATGCTATCCAGATATCAGGCATCTGGGAGTAAGTTGTCCTGAAAAGCCCTTGCCATCTGCCACTGCCACTTTGACCTGGGTGCCCTTGGCAACTCTGCTGCTAAAGGCAGTGATAAAAACAAAAGAAATCTGTCTGAATACAAAAAAAAAAAGGGACAACCAAGTTCTCCCCCCATGCCAAGAGAATAAGCTTTAATTTGTCCAACTGCAGCGATTCCCTTATAGCACAAAAAATAAATCACTCCTAGAAGGATAATGGCTCCTGCAGGAGCCTGTGGCGAAAACAGAGCCAGAAAACATCACACTCTTATTGTCGTCTTCATCCTGGGTAATTACTGGGCAATGTCCCTCCAAGACAATTACTGAGAGAACCTTTATTTCTGCATTAACGGGAGGCCATTTAAAATATAGACAAGCTACGAGTGACGTCAGCTTGTCAGCACCTCAATCCCTTAAAAACAGCGGTGTGACTGAGAGGATGTGATGGAAATATGTTCTAGCCTCAAATGGATGATCTCACAGTTATTCATTTCACTGTGCTACGACAAGAAGACATAAACTGTATAAAATTGCACTATTCCAAAGGTCCCTGCAAAACAGTGGGGAAAAACAAAATGATTTATACTTTGGGAAGGAATGGCTTCTTTCTACTGTTGACATTTGAACTGATCACGACCTTACAGGGAGAAATGCACTGCTGAGAAACCTCTGTCTTGTACATGCTGTACAGCTCTATGTACAAGGAACATAACCGCAATCTTCTAACAATGATAAACTAATGCTTTCGTCCCCTAAAACTGGGCTACGCTCTCTCGGTTTCAACCTGTAAATGGCAAATGGACTGGTTCCTAAATAGTGATTTTCTAACTCTGCTTGACCACTCAAAACTTTTTATATAACATGTGTCATATTCCCATTCACACAAATACTTTTTTCTCTATCTAAGCACTTTCTATCTAACTTTCACAATCTAATGAACACAATGGGAGCTCAGATTGTTGCCCAAGGATATTTTGGCAGGAGCAATCATGGATCGAACCACTAATCTTCTGATTGGTAGATGACCTTCTCTAACTCTACCTTCTAAACCACGGCCACCCCAAACCTCTGTAACAAGCAGCTAAATTCAACAACTTTACATCTATGTTTTTGCATTCGGGGGAACTAAAACAGATGAGTGCAAAGAGCTAAAATTTTCCTTCCAGCTATGGTCAGTACAATATCCAACTATTCGGTTTGTGGAGATGTGTGTGAAGATGTGTGTGAAGCCCAGGCGTAATCACCTACTCGTTTGGGGTTAAAATGAACATTGGCAGCAAAGCGAGGGACAAATAAAGATTTCTTAGCAGCTTCTAAATGAACAGACTGGTGGGGATAAAGAACTGATCAGTGCCTTCATCCCATAACATGTGGTGTAGAAGAGCTAGGAACAAACATCTAATCTTCCTACCACAGGCTTAGGGTTAACTTGTTAGCTTGGAAAACTGCAAACAATGGCGACTTTTGAGTGGAGACTTCCACATTAGCGCTTTGTTCTACAATTGTTAACACCAACCACATAATGCCAGTCGTCTACTGCACATCACTCACTAGTTAAACTGATGAAAATCTCCATCATTTACCACGTACAACTTTTTGCTCAATTAAAGACCAAATGAAAGATAGCGGTAGCTGCCATTACAACATGGATTGATGATGGATCCTCAAGCTGAGCTTTGTCACTGTCACCATCTTTGTGTTGCAAAACAAGAGGTAACGAGCGATTGGAAGATCTGACTGTAAAACTAAGAACACTTCACACTCACTGGCAAGCAACTTAAAATTGCAAGTCATTAGCTAATGATTATGGACAATCCTCCTTTCTGACTGTAATAATGACAATATCATACAAAATTGACCTCATGTTTTAATCAAAACACCCCGAAATTAATAAATGAGTCCACAAATTCAACAGGAAAGTGTTTACTGAGGCTGTATTCTGACATATTTCTACACAAGCAGAAGTATTTTAGACACAGAGCGGTCACGCCTTCTGGCTGGACATGCCAGACATTTTTTATAAAGTGAAGGACTTTAATGCAATTAAAAAGGAAGGACTACAATTCAGCAAATGAGCTTTATTAGATCAATGTTTTCTGGGCTGAATTCTGGACCAGGCAGACCATTAAATTAGCAAAATAAAATAATGAATATGACACAAAACAATCAACCCATAAAACCAAGCCCAACCAGTTAGCAAAGCCCAATAAAGTCAATCTCTGAACATCACCTGCTTTAGGTGTACTTAGTGTTTAGTACTAATCAGCAAGTGTTTGCAGAGTAACACACAAAACTGAAATGGAGAATGTGACCAGCATTATCCTGCTATCAGTGAGTAAGCGTTTCACTGGGAACATCGTGGTGTTGTCATGGTACTGGTACTAAGTTCTGAACATTATGCTGTTTATTTTTTATATATGTGATTCTTAGGTTCTAGTTATTTTTAGGTCATGTATTAAGTATGCCTCGGTTAACCTTCAGTTCCATGTGTTTTTCAAGTTTTTTTTCCTCAGTGTTTAGTCTTCTCGTATGTTTAGTCAGTCTTGTATGTATTGTTGTAGGGTCTACCTTACAATATAATGCGCCCTGAGGCGGCTGATGTTGTGATTTGGCGCTGTATAAATAAAATTGAATTCAATCTTGTCTTCATGTTTGTTTTTCTCTTGTTTCTGTGTCTGGCGTTCCCTTTCTGTCTCCTCAGTCAGTCATCTGCCAATGTCTGTTTTTCCCGGTCCCCATGTTAAGCCTGTGCGGATTAGTCTTCATCTTCCTATCTTCCTTCTTATCATACTTCCTGTTTTATTTTGACAGTCCCTTGTGCAGTGTACAGTGCGTTCAGTTTTGTTTCCCCGTGTCCTGTTAGTCTGCATTAGTTCCAGCTGTGTTGCCACCTGTTGCCCATCCTCTTGTTATCCTGTGTATATTTTAGTCCTCAGCCTACCTCTGCTTGTTGTTGCATTGTCCACTCATGCTATCTTTGAGATCCTTGTTTCCTATTCTCTTGATTCTACTTTCATCCATGTGGGAGTTTCTGTTTATTTTTTATCCTTGTTTTTTCTTTGAGCTTTAGTTCATTCCATTGTCTCCAAGTCCTGCATTTAGGTCCTGCCACATAGCCGTACCTGATAGATTTTTAAATTTATCTCTGGAAGTTTCAGTCACAGTGCCCTCTGCTCTCACGGTTTCATACAGAAAGGTTTTCATCTCCAGGGTGTGTCAGTTTGCACTTATATGAATGCCAGATCTACAGAGAATAAAAGGCTTTTTTTTTTTTATTATATAGCGACGTTCAAATCCATTGTTCTCAATGGTGCTTGCTTATCACAGTCATTTCCTCCGACAATAACAGGAAGGCCAATGATGTAATATCTTTTCATCCTGCTGTGACCCTGCAAGTCAAGTGGGAGATCTGGAAATGAACATCTCTGTTCCTTTTCTCCCTGCGTGTATTTGACAAACTCAGCAACTCAGCAGCAAAAGCCTCCACCCAAAAACGAGAGGAGTGCACCTTTTCATTAGCAATTATAGTGTTTTCACCAAAGTGGCAGGATCCAAGGACAGGAAGCCTATAATGTTGCCTGGCTCTGACAGCTCCTGCGTGAAACTATCATTACTACTGTTTGTGCCATTACAGCTGCATTTTCCAGCTTGTGGGTATGGATCAGGTCCCGTGTGTACACACGAAGGTCACAGCTGAGTCACTGCCCAAGCAAATGACTAAGATCAGACATGGCTGAATGTTGACAGTTTAGCGAGTTGCAGGACATTGCTCCTTGCCTTGCTGTTTAAAAATCTATTCATCAGCTTAGCAGAGTCTCTTATTTTTTAATCAATCTATAGGCTACTATGAGAGATGGGTGGGAAAAGCTTAGGTTGCATTGTTTATCTCATTGCCGGGTTCAATCTTTGGCTCATTTCATTAACTCTGCATGGTGCAGCACTTCTGCAGCTTCCCAGCAGATTGTGCACCTGTAAAGCTTCACTGCCCCCAGACATTAAATTTCATTGAAGAACAAATTAAACATACGTAAGAAAATCGTATTCTTTAGCAGTAGATGTTAATGTGGTTAATTATTTAAATCACCAATAACGAGTGACATCAGTCAGATTAATCCCTGCAGAATAATTAATAAAGTGTATTTATATACTTCCCTCCTGTGGCTTGGAAGGAGAGCTGACGCTGGCTTTACTTGGCACAGAGTAAAGCGTTAAGGTGTCTCCTTTCTCTATATTTGACAGTATCCATTCCCTATGCAAGGCTTGCGCAATATTACATTTCAGCAGCGGATCTGCGTTTGGTCTGAATGTGTGACTGAGAGGATTTTTCGTAGTGACCTCAAAAAATAGGCTCCTTTAACATGAAAGTGTTGGGATTTAAAAGGCATCTTCTCAAGTGTGCAGGACATTTTGTACTTCCTCAAATCTCCCAGAGGAATTACTATGATCTTACGAGACACCTTAGTATCTGTACGGCATCTTTAGGCGGGGAAACTGAACCTTTTTCAAGCCTACATACATTATTATTGTATCTTATGAATGAGATCAGGGGACTAATGTTTGTTTAAGTTACAAAGTCTGTAATTACTAACAGTTCTGAAAGCTACCCGAGATGAATTAACAAAACAGGCTAGGTAGGCAACATCATCACAGGACATCGTTAACCCTCAACTGCGGTTTGTTTGCACACCGCTTCCAACAAGTACAAAACACAACATCTACACCCTGATAAGGAAACCAATCAGCCAGTCTTGCACCTGTCCAGTTCAGATAGCCTGAGAAGTTATCTCGCGTCTAACAAAGTAGATTTTCCGTGTCAAGGCGCTTTAGGATTTGAGCGTCGTTGTCTCCGCCAGATAAAGATCAAAAAGCGAGCTGTAACGGGACAATGTTGCCACAGGGGTTACATAATACAGATGAAATTAAACGAGACGCCTTGTAAGTGGTTTAAGCGTATTAATTTCCAGATGTTCGTGCTCGTAGAACCCCCTCGGTAGTTTGACGAAAGAACTGAGCGCTCCGGTCTAGAAAAATACACGGACGGAACCGACGGGCTTTTATTTAGAAAAGCCAGAGCTATTGCCTTGAAATAGCGACTCGCGCAGACGATGTGTAGGAAATCCGAGCTGGACACACACACAAAAAATAAAAAACACCAGAATCTAACCAGATCCTCGCTGAAGTTTTTTGGGGAAAAAGGTTGAACATAATCTCTCCGGTGACATGCACAGACTGCAAAGCTCCGAGCGCCTTACCTCGATCCAGTGTGAGCGGTTGGACCACTGTCGCCATGACTGCTGTTTACTGGAGACTGAAGAGCCTACAGGAGCTGCAGCATCACAGGGAGAGAGAGAGAGAGAGAGAGAGAGAGAGAGAGGTTGGGAGTGGCTGGGAGAGGATTAGACTACCTCCATCCATCTCCCTCACCTGGTGCTGATTTGTGCTGTTTTGCGCTTTTATGCGCTGCGGTTTTACGCGCTTAATGAAAAATAGTTTTCATGGTTTTTTTTTTGGCTTTTAGAAAAATTAATTTGGAGTTTTTTTCAAAAGGGTAAATTGATTTGATAACATAAAGATACAATATATTTATGTGTATTTTTTTATTCTTTATATTAGGTCAAAAATGTATTGTCCACAAAAAAGTGTTGGAAGCGCTTTAAAACTGCACTCTTTCGAATGGCCAGCAGGGGGAGACTCTTATGGTTGTACCAATACCTTGGCTTTAATTTATGATCTCAAGTTCATGGAGTTTATGGTCTCAAATGCTAGTTTTATGGCTCACTGAATACAACACAACGTTTAATTTAATAACCATGGAACTCTTTAGTTTAAAAAGGTAGGATAAAGCAGGGTATGTTTTCTATGATTTACAAATCCCTTGCCTATGAGGATGCAGTGTCTCTCATTGTCACATACTCCTCACATCTGGTTTCAAAACATCTCCACGCTTTACAACAAGGCTTGGAGAGGTCACAGTAGCTACATTTATCTTTAATATCTTTGGATTAATCAAGTGCTATTTATAAAATATGGACTTGTGAAAACTTTGCCATACTCTGCAGTTTTTCTAATGGCCAACAGGGGGGCAATAAAGTGATTATATATAATTGCAGTGTGACAATCATATGATTCATTTTGTTTTGCAAGTTACATTTAATTTGAGAAGCTAAGTGAATGTAAGCTTATCTCAATGAATAAAATCAATAAATAAAACACATCCAGCTTTTCAGGAGGAAGAGGAATGTGGTAAGTTGACGCTTCAACAGAGAATGCAGTTGTATTCAAAGTTTTAATGTTGAATATATTGTTTAAAAAACGGGATATAGACCGCAGCTGTAATAAAAGCGTTCCCTATTCTTTGTGGATTTTCAGAAGCTTTTGGGAACTTAATTGCAATGTTCTACTCTCACTTAGGTACAGAATGTTTTGTGAAAAGCACTGGTCCTGCATCCAGGCAGTGCAGTTTGCCACAAAGGTGTTGGACAGAGTTATAGTCAGGACTCTGTGCACGACCCTGTCTTCTTGCATGCCAAATACGGTGAGCCATTTCTTAAAGAACCTGCTTTTGTAAAGACTGACAATGTAAAATTGCCAGAGTACAGCTCTTCTTTGAATTAAGTTCACATATTACTGGACATGTTTATTTATTTAAAGTTTATGATAGCCATCTTCTTCCACTTATTCTATTCAGGGTTGCAGGGAGGCTTTAGCCTTTGATGGCCATCACAGAGTGAGAGACCCTTTATTTCCCAGTAGGAAAAGCAATTCTCTGCATTTATCCTATCCTAAGTATTAGAAGCAGTGGGCTCGTGGATCAACTCCACGCTTCAAGGCTGTGCGTCGGTCAAGGGCACAATTACAAGAAAATTAACCCAGCACGTTTTGATTGTTGGACAAACTGCAGCAGTTGGAGGCCACAGAGGTATGAGGTGAATAACCAAACACCACATACAAGGGCATTACCTTTGCCACGATTCAACCTTAGAATCTGAAACAACACCTAGCCATTGTTACTGCCATCACTCCAACAATTAAGATGATTTTCTATTCAGCGCTGTCTACTTGACTCGACTCAACTTAAGTGCCTCTGATAAAAGCAGGCATCTCAAAGTGCTTTTGATGGCAAGACCATAAATGACATTATACGCAAATGTCAGGCACAAAACTGACATTAAAAACATACATTACAACGTTAATGGCTAAATGTAAAGTTATAACACTTCAGCACCTCAAGTTGAAAGCCAGATAAAAAAGATAGATCTTTAAACTCCTTCCGAATATCGAGAGAGCTCTGCATTCTGACATCAAGAGTGTTACTCAGTTTAGGCTCATAAAAGCAAGAAGCAGCCTGTCTAGTGCCCTCATGGGACACATAAGATACATTTTAAAAGAAGAGGGGTGGAGGACTTTAGTCATTAAGCTAATAATATGTTGAAAAACAGTCAGAATCGGTATTCCGTCTGTCACAGTAACATATTTGAACATTTTCACCATATTGCAGGCAACCAGCTGGACCACGATTGCATGATGACTCTCACAATGATGCACACATGTGTGTTTTGTGCACACATGAACGCCTACACAGCTATAATCTTTGCACTTCAGTGATCAGGTGATTGCAACCAAGCTTGCCATTAAGGTTCATTGTGAACCACTGAGCCCTACTGCCTGTTATCTTCTCTCCTGGCTATATGCACTGCATAAAGCCAGATAAGGACTGAATGATGGTAGTGAACCAACGTTGAAGGGCTTAAGAATTAATCCTCATGTTTATGTGCTACCACAGAATGGTGCCAAACCACTGACTCTCTTCATTTACTGTAGATCTGTTGCCTAATGGCGCCTGCTGCTTTGGCGTGTCTCATACATGGGCAGTCATTACAGCTGACAGAAGCCATGCTCAACAGAAATAAGAAGAGATTTCCAGGTTGGAGGGATGCTAAGGCAGCATGACGTGTCACATGGCTCACGAACCATGACAAATGCAAGCTGTAAACATGAACACACACCTAAGGCAAGGACTAGCACTTATACTAACATGTGCACAGCTGTTCAGAGCAAAAGCCAGGGTCACATACACAGACATTTTTTTTAAAATCCCATTTATGTTGTCATGCATTGCACTAAATGTTTTAGCCTACACCCAGCTGGGAGGCAAATACCACATCTCTTTACCTTATTTCACTTCAAATTGGCTGCTATATATAAAAAATAAAATCAATGCACCCCTGTTATATATCATTTAAATTCCATTCTGAGCACTTTTAAATATTTAATAGCTTCCTCTGCTTTTGATTTAAACACTTTCTAAACTTGCACGCTTGCTACAAGCACATAGTCCATGAGTAAAAGTGAAATCCATCCACCAACAGTCCCACCCAGCTGCGTGCGGATGCAAAATAGTGGTGAGTGGTAGGCTGCATGAACGGATAGAGAGAACGTGGGCTCAGAGAGCGTACAGAAAGAGGGCACGGCGAGATTACAGGCTTCCATTTATACGGGCTGGAATACAGGTCTGCTTTTTTTTAAGGGGTTGGGATTATGCTGCACTGGTCTTTAAGCCGCAAAGCTGCAAGTGAATTGATTTCTGAAATGCCTCCACTTCCACGGAAGGAGATGCAAGAGGCCATGTGGACAGGGCAAATACAGACAGCTCGACTGTTTGCCTAGCAGATCAAAGCTCAGCGCGTTGGCCAGTGTGCAAGTTCTATTTGTATCTTCAATTCCCATCAGTACTCATTCAAATTGAATCCAACAGGTAAGGTCATATGGGCATTTGGGAAAAAATTGGAACCTTATTCTTTTTCCTGCCACACATTCATAAAAAAAAAAAATAGAACAATACCACTCACATGGCTTTGATAAAAGGCTAATAAAATCCATAAAGGTTAGATTTTGTTTGCTTGACACAGAGGCTAAAGCTTTTATTAAACAGTAGCTCGAATTTCTCCGACTGTGGTTTTACGATGAGGGAAGTAAGTAGAGTATTTCGCTAAATGATAACATGGGTTTCATTTCCAGGTAACAACTGCTGATGTTGTACTTATTAAAACAGGCCAATATTAAATTTGTCAACCATCAACTACAATCCTCCTGCTGCTCTGACTGTGATCCATCCGGCATGGCACAGTGGTGGGGGGAAGAAAAAGATGAAAATTTCCTGTTGAGCGATAACATCTTGAAAATAAAGTATTTATTGGATATTTTGTGTAAAGATGACAGGCTGCTTTTCCACAGCAGCTCGGTTGCTTGTATTGCTCCATCAGGCGGTGCCAGACAGATAATGAAAAAAACATCATCTTGAAAAACGTGCGACCGATAATTCTTTAAAATTGTGTTTATTCTTTAACGAGACAAGATGATGCAACTAATTTCCTGTGCATGAACAACCAAGTGAAGGATGGTGATGCGCATCCACTTCTCTGGGCTGCTGTGGAAACTATGAATCTCACATTTAAAGTTTTGTTTTGAGGCGAGTCGAGATGCACTTTTGTGAGTAGGTCTCACAAGTTTGGGCAGCACAAACTTTGCTCTACTGCTCTTCTGTTAATATGACAGAACATCAGCTTTCTTCTTTATCGTTAATATCTGCTAATAAAAAATATACAAATTGTGGGACATTTACGCGCAATGGCCACTTTATTAGGTACATCTTTTCAACTGCTCATTAACACAAATATCTAATAAGCCACTTATGCATGCAACTTATTGCATTTAGGCATAGAGACAAGGTGAAGATAAAGTTCAAACTAAGCATGAAGAAGAAAGACAATTTAAAGTGACTTTAAATGTGGCACGCTTGTTGGTGCCAGACGGGTTGGTCTGACTATTTCAGAAACTGCTGATCTACTGGGATTTTCCCCCTAGATCCCATTCCTTGATTTCTCCTGCATCATTCAGAGGGTAGGATCAGAATATGGTGCAAACAACAAGAAAGCATCGATGCGTCCTGCAATAGGTCAGCCTCTTGGTTGCAGTCTGAATGTATGGAGGATATTTTCTGGGCACTCTTTGGGCTGCTTAGTACCACCTGAGCTTCTTTTTAATATAACTGCCTACCTGAGTTTTGTTGCTGACCATCTCCATCCCTTGATGACCATAGTGTAAAAAATTTCCGATGGCATGGTATCTGGACCAAAATCTTTGGTGAATGTTTCGGGCACCGTGTTAAATCTATGCCATGAAGAATTACGTCAGTTCTGAAGGCAAAAAGAATCCAGCTCCGTACTAGCAAAGTGTACTAATAAAGTGGCCAGTGAATGTAATTGGCCTTCTGAAGTCAGGCATGCCAGCAGACAGAAAACCCTTCCTTCTTCAAATACTATATTCAAGAAAGCCTGTCACACTGATTCTGACCCACTTCGGCAGCACCACTATGGGATTTAAACCTCTAATACAGAGTGTGAAACATATGGCGTGTCAGCCACAATCTGCACTTTAAAAATCCCATTGCAGTGGACAACTTTGGAGAGATAGAAAGATGAAAACAGAAGAGAAAGAAGAGACATTTCAGTTTAATTTGCACCAGTCTGCGAGTTGTTTAGAATGAACAATGGAATCAGATTGGTTGTGCAAACTATTTCATTTGAGCCAGAAGTCTGAATCATCAGCAGTGTTAGCGTCTTCTTACTGGCAAAGACATTACCCATGACCTGCTTTATCACACTGAAGTAAGGTGGTTAAGCCACCGAGCAGGAACTGTGCTGACACTACTATTTGATTTATGACAGCAGTGTTTCATTGTGCTGACAGCAGACTGAATAAATGTGGGAAAACTGAGACATATTTATTCTTAAGACATCTGAGAATGTTCAGGATGTTTTTATGGATGGTTCATTTAATGATTTTTTTTTTTTTTTTTTTCTCATTTTTTTTAAAGATAAAGTGCTCGGTGCACTTGAGAGTTCAAACTGACCTGTAGGCGGCCCATGGACAGAAACAAATTTGACACCCATGCTCTAACAGACTACTGACGCCCCCTTCAGGGAAACAGCACCCATGTATGTCTGTGAAGGTTCTCAGTCATCCAGGTCATTGTAGTCTCAGGAGCTTGGAAAGAAAAGTGTCTGGACTTCTTTAAGTTGCAGACGCTTTTCTTTCCAAGCTCCTTAGAGCACCATGTACTCTGTCAAATAGGAATTTTTTCCAGGTTGGCTAAAGCAAAGTAGGCTTTCTGTTTTGTTACATCAACAGAAATACTGTGATTTAATGCCATTTAAAAAAAACAAACAGCATCATTATCTGGGTTTTTACATTGTGTGGTGGCATAATAATCCCATCCTGATGCTCTCTGCATGCTGAAAACATGAATACATCCCGATGTATATTGAGCTTTGAAATATACCTCAGTCTTCCTTCATCTCATCTCCTCTTTTAACATTAATGGACTAAGAGCATAATTAATGAGGGGTAATGACTTTCACCTATATTTATTTTCTGCAATGATTAGGTGCCTCTAGTATTTTGTATATTAAGCAATCCCTAAAAGTAAATTCACCCAGCTCTAATAAACCGTTATGAAGTATCACTCACCAAAAACCATGACCGATACTGACTGAAATCATTTGTTAGTCTTTCTGACAACTGCATCTAAAACCCATTCAGAATGTAAAACAGCGATCATTATCTTCAAACAAATTTGATTTTCAAACTACATTAAGACACTGCGGGCTAGAGTGATGAATCATTTCTCCATCGGTTTCTGAAGGGCAGTCGGCTGATTTCTGCTTTAAAACATGCACACTCATCACATCAAATCAAGACAGAGGGGTTTATGAAAAGTTTAGGGTCTAATTAGCCTGTGAAAGCGGCTAATAGATAGCGGTCTATGCATGTAAGGTGCCAGAGAGAATGATACATATTCAGCCAACAGCATCTAGACCAATATATATATATTTATATATGGGGAAGCTGTGATTTAGTGAGACCTTTTGGCCAAACAAATTATAGCATGAGAGGAGAAAGCATGGTTGAAATATGATGAAATTTGAATCAATACCAATTTAAAAAAGTAAAAGAAAGAAAATTACAGTTCGGTTAAGCTCAAATACCTGCAGGATAAGACGTGCAGGTGATGGGTGTGAGAAAGCATCAATCAGTTGCTGATTACTGATATCTTTTATCAGCTTGGATAACGATTTAACCCCCCCCCCCCCCCCCCCCCCCCCCCACACACACACACACACTTTTAATGGTGACGAGTGTCATAGAACCAGTAACTGCAATCCAACTCAAGTTGGCCACCTCTGCTGGAAACTAGTGCTTTGTCTCACTGCACATTTTGGTGTGGATCTGATACAATGGTTTTGGTTTATTCTTTTTGAGATGTAAACAGCAATGTAAATGTTTCTGTCTCTAAAAGACTTTGGTTCAACCTTTGTGTGTTAAAATGTGCTGTGAAAGGCTATAAATAAAATAGAAGTCACAGTCAACACAAGAAGGTCCAGATTTTGTATCCATCCTATAGTGCTGATATTGTTCTGATACCAATACCAGTGCCGTTATCGATAATACAGTGGACAGTGCAAGCGCTGCTCAGTACATATAAACAGGTGATCTGAAATATCAGATGGACGAGTTAGTTCACCAGGGGCACGCTTATTCAAGGGGTCAGCTGTGTTATGGGTATTTACCAGTGATAAGGAAAGAAGTGCATGATGCGACACAATCTGAGAGGACAAAGAGCTGCACAAGCTCCTCATGTGCTGTGACTGTATTGGAAAAGCGGCTTAATGAGAGATGCAAATATTTAAGGTTTTTAAATGACTCTACACAAGTAATTATTCCCACAAATACCCACAAGGAAACAAATGAATGCACTCCACGATCAGTATTAGCAGATGTGGGGCTATTTGCATTTTTCCACTCAAGGAGGAGTATTGATATTACCTCGAGGACAATTAAAATTTAATGATGCTGGAAGTAAACAAAAATAAATAAATAAATAAATGAGAAATCTGGTGAACAGGAGCTGCAATTGCTATCAGCAATGTTCCATTCTTTTTTTCCTCTGCACGGCAGAATTGTTGCATAAAGTTGGAAAAATGTCTTGGGATTATTTTCCACCCCCAAATAGTTGGTTTAAGCAGGCTGCAGTGCAGCTTATGTGTTGTGTAATCGCGCTGACTGTGTTTCAAAACTCCTCCTGCAGCATCAACTACATCCAGTTCATAGTTCACAGCTTTCCCAGAGGTAATTTCTAAGAGTTTCTACAGAAGTCCTCTCTGCCTTTAAGTAGGCCCGCATGACGTCGCTCAGCATTGAACTGTAGAAGTGGGCTCCAAAGCTGCACACAAAAACAAGAGTGACGCGGGAAAGCAGCGTGGAAGTTAGTGTCATTTTGGCCCCCAGCAACAATGCTTCTCGGGGTAAAACATTCAGTCCAAAGCCTGAATAACGGCGCCCTTGTCCTGCGGAAGAAGACACTCGGGAGGTTTGCGTGGACTCTCTGTGCAGCAACAAAGCGAAATGCAGGTGAAGCATCTGGGAGTTTTAAGTCGTACTTCCCCACTCAGTGCTGCAGAAAGTACGCGTCTGATGCTGCGTACAGTCGAGCCTTCGCGGCGGCCAGGGACGACCCCGAGAAGTTTTGGGGTGACGTGGGGCGCGACATAAACTGGTTTGAGCCGTGGAGTAAAACTCTGCACGTTGAGGATCCGGTGTTCCCAAACTGGTAGGTTTCAGTGTGAACTACACATGAACTGCACAACAGCTGCTGTTAAATGATGTGTGGGTGAGTTGGAATGAAACGTGGTGAACAACCTGTGCGTGACCGCCACCTGTCTCACGAGTGAAATCAACGCTTTCTCTCATATATGATAATATCCCATAGCGTGGATACACACCCTCAATAATCTCATTACCCTGAAGTTGTTATTTGCTGAGTGATGAATAACTTTTGGACAACTCGCATAGAAACCACGATATTGTGGTTTATTTTCTCTTCATCTAGCCCACGTAGCTTCGTCATTTAGCTTTTTTATGCGCGTGACTGTCCGATTACTGTAACTTATTACAATGAAACCTTTATACCACATTACTTTATTTGGGGGAGGATAAACAACTGGATGCTCTGAAGGGTTGTCCTGTTGTGACTGGTTGATTTGGAAAGGGGAAACGTCAGCCTCTGTTATGATTGGTTATTAAGTTGTTAGCAGTCCTGGAGGAACGCCTATTTCTTCTGTGATTGGTTGTTTTGCTGAGAGTCAATTGGTGACTCCCAGGAACGGTCTTGACTTCAAACGGCTCTGCTGTTGATGCAAAGTCTATGGAATCGTGTTGACCTCAGAAAACGAACCACCTTTTTGCTTATTGCACTGTCCTGGTGCTGTTATTAAACAGCTGCTACATTCAGGTGATTATTTGAATCGGGTATTTGGAGCAGGGATTTAAGTTCCCAAGAGAACCCCTGTATGGTAACACTTTGAAAGCATTACTTGGTGGGATATACATTCATCCGGCATTAAATTATGACCACCTGCCGCTTATTTTTATTGAGCCCCCTTTTGCTCCCAAAACGAAACTCAAATGTGGAGGCATGGACTCTAGTAGACCTCAGTAGGCTTGCCTTCTTCTCATAGTGCATTCTGCTGCCAGGTGTTCACCAGGTAAGGGATGCACACGCACCCACCCGGTCATCCATATGATGTGAAAGAAATTGTGACTCATCATGTCCAGTTGTCCAGTTCTGATGCTCATGTCTCCCTTCTTCGTGCTTTCGGCAGTGGGTGGGGGCTAGCATGGGTACACTGACTGGTCTTATGCAGCCTTATATCCAACAAACTGCGATCTACTGTGTAGTCTGATTAATGAGCATGTCAGTGAGGAAGAATGGGCCCTAGAATGAGGTTTAGGAACAATTAGGAAATTCAGAGGTCAGTCAAGAGACAGAAGTATGATACATGTTTGGGTAAACAATGCTGTGTGTATGCAGGTGATGATGACAAGCGTGTATGTGCGCGTGTTGGCGGCATGGAGAGGACTTTGGCACGTTCTAATGGAGTACCAGGTTGCACTAGTACTGCAAAAGTTGAGTACTATCCTCCCTCCTAAGCTCCACAAAGTAGGAAATAGGAGGATATTTTTTTTTAATCAAAGAAATAAAACAAGTAGTATCATCAGGCTGCTGCCACCTAAAAGGGTTAGCAAGAAAAAATTCAAGAATTGTCTCACAGCTTGAAATGCCACTAGTTTTGGCCAAGCAGCCAACTAGCAACAACTAAATATGACAAAGTATCCAATTCCCAGATTTTAAAAGCAATATTTTTTCTGTTAAATATTTGAAAGTAATATTTTCAAAACAGACGTTATGGTTTGGCCTGACATTTTCAGGGCACGTATTAAAAAACAAAACAAAAATTGGAAACGATTAAAAATGTCAAAAGATGTAAGGTGATTAATGTGGTTAGTGTTTCCCGCAATATGCAAAAGATTAAAAAAAGTAAATCTAATAAAAAAGGATAATTATACCTGCATCCACAGTTAATGGGATGTGCAAGTGAATATAGGACAAATAAAAAGAACAAAATTTAGCTGTAAAACTAGGCTGCTGCGCCAGAGCTGCTTGCACTGAGAACAGTATAAACTAAAATTCCTTTTTTTTTGTTTACTGGGTGGAGTTGTCAGCTATACCATGTATCCTATGAAAAGAGAGCTGTCTGAATGTGGTGCAGTGAAAATGAAGGACATGGCCACCATGTCTGTATGTCTATCTGGCTTCCAAAACAGCAGATCCCAGACACCATCTGTTCAACTTGCCTGCTGCTCTTTATCCATATGCGCAGTGCCAGAATGAGCTCAAACGATTGCCTTATCAAGAACATTGGTTCACTGTGTGCAACTGTCAAAAGCAGCTGCATATGTTTGGCTCAGGCTGGTTTTTATTATTATTTAAAAAAAAAAAGAGCTCTAAACCAGACAAAAACCCACAATATATGCTGGTAGAGATGCTGGCACATGATTGGTCACCTGAAATATGTTTGGTAACTATAGTATCGACATGTGTCTCTGTTCATGTGTTCGTTACTTGTTGTTTGAAGGTGTATGTCTCTGTCAGGTTTGTCGGCGGAAAGCTAAACATGTGTTACAATGCCGTGGATCGTCACGTAGAAAGCGGCCGTGGAGAGCAGGCTGCGATCATATATGACAGCCCGGTGACCGGAACTAAACAGATCATCACTTTCAGGGAACTTCAGGACCAGGTAAATTGTTTTAATAAAAACCGAGCACATGGAACTGAACAGCACATGGACATAGGTGGCAGTATAAAAGCCTTGCTTTGGGCTGCCATGATATGAGTCATTTTGCAGCATGAAAGCAAACTTTGCTTGGATTGTGAGCATGTTAAAGTAGAAACTGTAATGCGCTCTGGACATTAAATATGAAAGAGTTGGCCAAGATTTTTGCATCATGGCAGCTGGTTTGAACCACAATTAGCATATAGATTAGCAAACAAAAGAGAAGAAAATGATTGACTTAATGGACATTTGGACCAAAACAACTCACTTTTTTTTTTTTTTATGAAAAAAACTATTGTCGCTGATTTTGGGGGGTCTTTTTGGCCCAAAGGCTTAAAAACATTTAATTAAATTTAAGAGATACAGATTTTTTATTTTCTAGATTGTTTCCAACTGAAGCGAACTAGAAAATGTGCATTTCGTAACAAAATGCTGGGTGAATGCCTGCAATGCTCACAGGCATGGTGTTAAAGTCCAAGTCAAGTCCAAGTCTTATAAAATTTTTTCAAGTCAAGTCTAAAGTCATAAAATTAATGACTCGAGTCTGACTCGAGTCCAAGTCATGTGACTCGAGTCCACACCTCTGGTTTCAAATCTGTAAGAACAGTAGTTTTTCTTAGTTTGTACTGTCAAGTACAGACTATCAGTACATTATATTTCAGGATTTTCTTTCAGGAAATAAATATAGATGGGTATGATTGCATGTACCCTTGAAAAGAGAAAAGAGGCTCTTTTGCGGTGTACCAGTCACCAATAAGTTGCACACGAGAGAGTATTGAGAGCTTGAGGTGATTAAGCTCATACTTCAGATTTTGGACTTCAACCAGAACTGGGACGGGAACAGACTTCTTCACTGAGTGAATGGGTCAAGAGGCTGATGGAGAGACAAAGAGACAGCCTTTCTAAATCTGTTTCTCATATTGAGGTTACCCCTCAAACACATGGCCATAACCTCCTAACCGT
>VURO01035190.1:0-20843 GCA_015108175.1 Pelvicachromis taeniatus | reverse complement strand
TGCTGGCAGCCCAGTTATATTTTCTCTATTGCCTTAGTTATTTTGGATGCTATCATTGTTTAGAGCTCCCCCTAAATGCTTGGACATATCACATATGGGTTTTATGGCTGGATGACCATAAAACAGTCTAACCCTCTGAAAACAGGTTTTTACTGCCAAATTGTTGTGTTGGTAGAAATCTGTAATTAAACATCTTTAAATAATTATAATCAGAGGCTATTGTTGATGCTCACCAGTTAATCTATATATTTATTCTGTAAATCTGCTGCAGTGAAGATACAGTTAACATTTAAAGGCACAATGCAGCGTGTAATGTTTCCTCTGAATGAAGATTAAATCCTGTTCGATGAGTTAATACAAAGCATTTTTCCAATTTTCCATTTCTTGGCATCGATTTCCATCACTCACTTACAATTTCATTTCAGTCCTCATAACTACTGCAGTGCTGGTGATTACTGAGTCATTACAGCCGCTATAATGATATCAGCATTTACACCTGATTTGATTCTAAACTCATTATCTGTCGTCTTTGGAAGGATGTTATAAGAAGCTGCTGTTCACTAACATTCATTTACTCATGCACTCACTTTCACACCCTTTCCTCTTCTGTTTAGAAGAGGCAGACAGTTATTTGCCAAATTATCCAGAGACTAACCAGCAGGGTGTCTTAGCTTGGGTTTGAGACTGCAAATTTATAACAAAAAGCCTACAGTACAATGTGGGGGTGTGAGCAGGAATGGGAGGAAACTATTAATTTGCAATATGGGAAATGTAGGATTAAATGTGTTTGGTTGTTTGGGTTTTTGTTTTTTTTTGCATAGAATAACAGCAAATGAGTAATTGTAAATGTTATTCTTGTTTTTAAAAAAATGAAGTCAAAGTCAGACACAACAGAGTCAGGACAGATAGTGTGAAAAGCTAAAATTACATTAATTCACAAAGTAAAGAGAAGTAAAAGTACATCATCCAGGGAGAGCAGGAGGATTTAAATCATCCAATGCCTCTGCCTGAGCTTGGTTCTGCCAGAGATTTCTTCCTGTTAAACAAGAGTTCTTTCTTCCCACTGTCACCAAGTGCTTGCTCATTGGGCGTGGTTTTATTGTTGGGGATTTCTCTGTATTATAGTAGGGTATTTACCTTACAATATAAAGTTTTGATAAATAAAATTGAATTGAAAAATAAAAGACTGTGGAGTGGACAGCAGACAGGTATTATCATGCCAACATCATTTCCCTACAATCCTAACAAGGCAGCAGATATCTATTCACCCTGATGCTTTTAATTGGAGTGAAGTTAAGCATGCGTTCAAGCCACGGTCAGTCAAGCTACACACAGAAAAACAAACAAATAAACAAAGGAATCGATTAATTCCAAGCTGAAACAACCATATCATAACAAAATGCCTAAATGCATTTACATTTCACATTTCAGTCTGCAGATTGCACACTTGGCGTCTTGCTGCGCATGTTAGGACATGGCTGTTTCCAGCCCACTTGGCTGATATTGATCACCAACACCAACAGCTGCAAACATATACACCCCATTGTTAAAAAAAATGCCTGCTAACATATTTTAAGTATTGACACAATAATATTTCAACACATTACAGGCAGATTTACCAAATACTTTACAAAGCAGGTCAACAGATGTGTGAAGAAAGGTGTGATGGGATGAAGCTTCATTAACATGCTAAGTAAGTTGAGTGAATTTTCACTTTGGTTTTATTCCAACTTATGAACAACACTGACAGAATGACTCTTGCTATGCTTGCAAATTTTGACACCATATGGTCTCTGTTGTTAATCTTTGAAATCAGGTGTTTTCAGTCCGGTTGTCACATGTGTACAAAATCAAGTACCTAGCCGAGGAGTTTGCCTTTAAAAACAATTGTGAAAGAAAGAGTGGTTTTAAAGACTTTAAAGATGAATTCAAGTGTCTGTTATACTGCAATAGGATGTCTTCCTTGCAGCAATTCAGGTAATTAAATTTCTTCCCTTCTAGATGTTCCACAATCAGCTGTAAGTGCTATTATTACAGAGTGGAAGTAGTCATAAAACACAGCAGCTCAGGCATGAAGTGGCAGACCACGTAAAGTTTCAGAGCGGGTTTTGTCGAGTGCTGAAGCACATCGTATGTAAAATCAGCCAGTTAACTGCAGATTTTCAAATCTCATCTTGCATTATCAGCAGCACAAAAACCGTGTGCTGGGAGCTTCATAGCATGGGGCTCCACAGCCAAACAGCTCCTGTGGGTGCCATGTGTAGTAGCTTTTGCTCATATGGTGTATATCCAAAAACAGTGTGCTGCATGATGTTGTGTCACCTGCACTGCCCCTCTTACACAGGCTCCCAAAAAGAAATCTCTTCTGGAATAGCAAAAATGCATCATGGCACGTATTTTAAACTGAGCTGTTTAGACACGAGATCTTGCCTATTTTTTTTTAATGCAAGGGCACGTCGTTCACACTTGTGTCATCTTGAAAGGTCAGACCTACTAAGACTGGTGTTGCAAACTTCAGGAAAAAGTAGCCATTGTGCTCAACCAATGGCTTGGTTGACTTTTAAGCATTTAAAAAGTCAACACATTTAAATGCTTTCTGATTATTGGAAAGGAATTGGTGTCTAAAAGGCTCGTATGTTTACGACAGCGTTTCTTTAAAAGCAGATCTAATTCATAGCATTTTTTCATATGTCTTTGTGTACCCATGTGAAGATTGTTCACAGATTTCCTGCTATTATTTTTTCATACGAGGAAGTCAAATTCATATAAATTATCCTCACATGATGACTCCAGATTATTTTAGTTTAGTAAATTTGCCTGTTTTATGTTTAATGAGACTCCAAAACAAAACTGTTTCGTGCAGCTTATTTGAAATAGATATGTTCACAGATAAGTTCACAACAATCCAGTTGTTAATAAGGGCAAGCTTTAGGGGGTGTAACCCTCAGTTGGGGAGAGTATCTTCAGTAGATGTTGTACTTATAATAAAGGATAAGATTCTGAGATCCCTGGCCTCGGTGAGAGGGAGACGCCTATAGTTTATTAAGTGGGTAATATTTTCTCATCCCTTTTTAATCATCATTGTCAGACTGTTTGTGATCCTTTAATCACTGTTTATGTCTACAGTTAACTGGAAACATGCCTTTTGATCGGCTGACGCACTAGACTGGCATTGACGCGGACACATTATTTTCCTCTCAGGAATTCTTTCCTCGTGGTGACCCGGAGACTCTCCACCACAAACACAGGATGACCGATACCTGATCCCGCAAAGAAACCTCTGCGATCCTCTCAGCCAAAACGAATGCTCTGTTTAATGAACAAATACCAGTTCGGTGTGGTACGCTGAATCACAGGCAAACATGTTTTGAGTTAGTTCTCGGCAGGAAGAGGTGACACAGATACTGCTGGGGAAATCTGATGAGAGCAGGAATAACATTTATGGGGAAGAGAACATCAGAGCGCTCGCTCACTTCTAGACAAAAGGGAAGGTTGTGTATTTGATGTGGAGTCACACTGTGAGGACGTGGATCAGTTCAAATGGACAATAGCTGTGCACCAGTGGAGACAAACTAATGACTTACAGACATTGCCTCCATAATGTCTTGCTTCACACACAAAAAATACAAAAAAATAAAATAAAATAGGTTATCATGTATCGTCAGATTTAAAGTGGAATGATTGTATTCTTGCTAATTTTCTTTTATATTTTTGTTGTTTCAAATAATGACATCAACATATGCACAAGTGTGAGGTTTATACTGCTCTAAATCCTCCATTAATGACACTTTATTTGGTTTTTGTTTGTTTACTATTGGCTGTTAGCACAGAAGCCCCTCCCACCTGCTATTCAAACCGTTTTGTTTGTGAGGGGAAGCCAATGAGAAAAAGGCTGGCTTTGAGGGAAAATGGCCTTTAAGGCTCAGGGATCTAGAGTAGAGTAAAATAGCTTCTTTCAGACAGTGGATGAATCAAGGTGGCTATTTAAAGGAAACAAAGGATTATTTTATACTGGAAATCATGCAAAGCTACTCTTGCAAAGTGAAAAATTAAAAGTAGTGAGCTGGAAAAAGTGCAGATAAAAAAAGAGTATTCTGTCCTTGTTAACTGCCAACGGTTAGTTGATTGGTTCAGCTTGTTACTAGTATTACTAAACGTTAGATGAAAATCAGCGGTAGCGTTCAACCAAATTAGAAGTGTTTGGATCCAGATCTAAATGCAGAAGGTTTTTTTTAATATGTTCGGCAAAATTATATATTTACAAATACACATCCAGTGTTGGAGCTGTAAACATTGTGTTACGGAACTTGTTGCATAACTTTCGAAAAACTCTGTACCATGACCTGAGATGCATCGTCAAATAATCACCATTATGTAGAAACCTTAAGCTACAGTCCAACATTCACACTAAGCTCTGGCTGCTTGACTGAGATTACCATAAACTCAGTTTTATCATCACTCTGAGTTCTTTGGTTTTGGTGTTAACAAGACATTGATTCTTTGAATCTGCAAAGAAAGCATGCAATCAGCAGATGGCACTAGCCTGGGCACGTTTTAAACTTTACCACCACATTCTTGTCATTTTATGCAAAAAAAAGTTCATGTTCATATCTCCACTCTGCACTCTCACCCCCAGCCAGTCGCACCAGATGGCTGCCCCTCCCGGAGTCTCGTTCTGTGGGAGCTTTCTTCCTGTTAAAGGGTTTTTCCTTCCCACTGTTGCCAAGGGCTTGATCATCCTGTTTGTTCATTGTGGAGATAATTGAGAACCTTTGAAATGCAGGTGACAACATATTTGGAACTGTAATAAGCTACTTTCAGGTGTTCTCTTGTCTCAAAGGGTTACCGCTGCAGACACTGGATGCCCTTCCTAACGCAGCCCCAAAGTGGTTTCATAATTGTAATGTGATCACTGAAATTTGTGCAGTAACATGCTACGTTATGGTATTACAGAAAAATGTGATTACAGTTACACATTATTTTGTCAAACAAACACTGCACATACCTGGCAGGGAGTCATCTTTAATTATAACATTTTACTGACATTTAAAATTCTGTTTTGCTTTGTTGGTTTGGAAATATTTAGTTGTTTCTTTCCCCCTGCCCAAGGGGTTACCACACTACATCCGCTGTTCCTCTGAAACACAACATCGCCTGCTCTACCTCGTGTCTTTTCGTCAGAGCTTCCATCTTCAAGCATGCATCATGGCAAGTCTCACTACCATTTTGTGAACCTTTGTTTTCACTTTTGCTGCTATCCATCTGTCACAAATCACCCCAGACAATCGTCTGCACCCACCCTGTTGTTGTTAACTCGTAAGATTGTCCCAAAAATTGGATGAATAAAGTCACTCATTTAAAAATGATATATTAAATTGGGAGGCATCATTTTGATGTTCTTCAGAAAATATGAGTTGAAAATTCAAATACTGAAGATTTTAACTTTGTAAAGCCCGAATCATGAACTAATTATCAGACTGGAGTGTTAACTGAATCTTCTGAAAACATTTGTATTTAAAACAAGAATAATCAATTTTACATACGTGGGCTTTAATTTGTATTATCTGGCAATTTTGTGAAATGTAATAATTTTTATCAGGGGAAAAAAACCCACATTGATGATTTAAGGGTCTCAAAAACTCATAAAAAGTCAAATATGCTACACTTGGCATTACAGGGTTAAGAACTGTTTTAACCCAGCGATGGAGGGAGACAAATCAGTGAATCACCAAAGTAAAAGTTGCAGTTCATCTGATCTGATCTGATCTGATCTGGGCCTGAGTCCTATCAATACATTTAAGATGCTTAAAAAAAGTCAAGGAAAAACCAAAGTCTTTAGGAACATCTGAGGATAATAAACGTAGATGGTGACAGGAAGATGGAAAGCTCCATCCTTAGAGCCACGATGTTAACAAGGGAGGAAAAAACTTAGCAGTGACTGAAAGTTACAGGAAAACTTGTGTCTGCTTTTAACTTTCTAACCTTTTGCTGCACCTCCTTTAAATCATTCTCTTGTGTTTTTAAAGTGGATTTTCTCAGTTTTCAGGAGACTTGGCTTTCAGGATGAAAACACTTTTCACAGACTCTCATTGAACATTACCGACGTGTTGACTGATATGACTTGTTTAGAAGTCCACATATTGGATATATGTATGTGTTTTGGAACAGAGGCGCTCAGATGAAATATTTTGTTTGGTTGAGGAGGTTCATGCATGAGCAGAAGCCCCCGGGGTCCTCTCACTCAATCAGGCCCGCTCCTGATGTCACGACCTCACCGTGACCCTCATCACTTCTCACTTCCCACTCCGCATTTTCCCACCGACATAATGACGCACTACTGATGGCCTCCGAGCCCACTTTGATACAACTGCTGCCACCTTATTTAATCGAAACCAAACAGAAAGCCGTAGAGTCCTCGCAGCAATGTGTTCCTACTTTCTCTTTTCAAAATAAACCTCCCCCTGCTGTTTTACTGATACAACAAAGGGAATAAAAGGAAGGCTTGTTCTCGCATAAAAATTAAGTGTTAAAACTTGGACATTGTTTAAACTGCAGGTGAAGTGTGTTTATGACCCAGTCCAGGCGCTCCCTTTGGAGTGACAGCCTTGTCAAATAAACTTCAGGCTAAGTGTTAGCGCTCATTCCCTCATTTCCCTACAAAAGTCAAACACGTTACGGTCATATTTTATGCTACTAGCGCGCGCCTCTCTGGAGAGTTCGTCGTACATGTTTAAATGAATTTTAATGGCTGCTCGTGAAGCTTATTTCCTGGTAGAAAAGGCTGAATGAGAGCCCTTCTTTTAATGAAGCAGTGTATAATTTAAATACTTGAGAAAATTCATCTTCAGCCATAAAGCAAAGCGAGAGAAAAAAGCTCAGGAGATGTACATAGCATTTCCCCAGATATGCGTATATTGCCATCATACATCTGTGAGTAATGTGCTGCCTCCGCTGGCTTTATCATGCAGACTCGAGGGACTCCCCCCCCTCCCACAATATTTACTGCCCTTTTGCATTATTCATAGCAGTGGTGTCATGGTGAAATAAATAAATAAAGGTATAGACCTTAAAATGTTATTATATGTATTTTTATTATGTGTGTGCAAAATATCATGGCTACAGGGTCAACTTAATTCACACCTTCCTTTCCTGTTTTTAGCATGATCACAGGAATGGAAATGTCAGTCTCTCCAGTGGTCCAGCACTTTGGTTCAGACTGAAACTCAACAACTAACGAATGGATTACAATGATATTTTGTGCAGATGCACACTGCTCAAGTTAATGAAACTTCTGCAATATTTATCTGGTCAGTTAGGTGGCAGAGATATTTACCAGCAGTTTCTACCTCCAACACAGGAGTAGTTTCACAGGGGGAGGCCACATTTTTCCCTCCTCATCTACTCTGACTGTTTTTTCTGTAGTTTGCATTTTGGCTCAGGTCAGTGTCACTACTGTTAGCATGAGCCAATACCTGGACCCTGCAGAGGCTGCACAGGCAGTCCAGCTCCTCCAGGATGGCACATCAGTGCGTCCAGTTGCCAGAAGGTTTACTGTGTGTCCCACTGAGGAGATTCCAGGACGCAGCCAGTTACTCTGGAAGAGCTGGGCAGAGATCTCCAGTACACTGTATGTAATCTCGTTAGGAGCATGCCCTCACATTGTCACCATACAAACTACTAAGTGCCATTTTGAGATACTACAGTGACATTAAAGCAAAATTGACTATCGTGCCACAACATTTTTTCACAATGAATTTTTGGGTTCAGCCCTCTGTAGGCTGGTCATTTTCATGTCTATCAAACAATGTGGTATCCTTTAGTTCCTAACACATTACCCAGATTAGTTAAGACATCCGGCATCTGAGATCTGATTTGTTTTCAAAGTGCTCCTTTAAGTCTTTCTAGCAGTGTTCAATGTCCTGTCTCTACACAGGCAACCGGAGCCAAACGTCGTGTCCTGCAGCAATGATGTCACTCTTTGTAGAGTGACGTCATTGCTGTTTTATATCTATGACATTCTGGCTGGACTCTGAATGTTAAATGGCTCACATGAATTTCTATGTGTACAGATTAACTCAATATATTTGCAACAAATGGCAAATTATTAAGTTAATCTCTTATCAAAAGAGACAGTTGACAAGTTGACAGTTCCTGTCAACTTGACCCCATTTAACTGCAAACTAATAGCAGACTGACTCCATCTTGCTGTTGTTTTATTGGCATCTTAACATGACAAAGTCACATTGAGGATTTCATCTGAGTGCTATTTTAACTCTTGAAAGTCCAAACAATGAAATAATTGCCAGAAAAATTCTAATTAATCTTGAAAATTAAACATTTATTTGAGTTTAAATTTGTTTCACATTTGCTGCACCTGGCTTCCTCCCACAGTCCAAAGACATTCAATTAGTGAGGTTAGGTTAAGTGGTGCTTCTAATTTGCCCATTGGTGTGAATGTTTGTTTCTCTGTGTTAACTCTGGGGCATACTGGCAGCCTGTCCAGGCTATACCCCACCTCTCGCCCTATGGCAGCTGGGAAAGGCTCCAGCCCCCGAGCAGTCTATACAGTCTGTCATGTTTTAAGTTTAAAAAACCTAAATAATGCTCACATTGATGATTTCTAGACTGTATTTCAGCAACAGCATTTCCTCTTGACAGGGAAGTGTTTATTTGCACCAAACCAAAGCTCAAACACTCAAATGCAACTGTTCAGTGGTTCTCATACTTTCTCAAACCTGGTAGCAAAAAGAAAAACGTATCCTTGCTTACAGATCCTGCGTATTAACATGCACTTATCTGTTTTGACAATCAGCTCACTCTGTCTGCACAGCTGGAAAACAGGGCTTCCAGAAAATGCCCAGGAAGAAAATGGCATAAATATTTAGTGAGTGATAAATATCAGTTTAGTTTTCACATGCTAACAGATAAAATAGCTTTGTGGGATGGTTGTTTGTGCTGCTTTAAGTTCACCACCACAAAGGTCAATGTAGCTTGTTTTCAAATACATGGGTTATCTTAAGTGCTGTAATCAAGCGGCGGTGACTGATTGTGTGATTGCTGGTGGTGTTGTTGTTGGAGCTATTGGCTTTCATTTTCTGCTGCTTCCAGACCTGGATCTATATAAATATATGGGGGAGGGGGGGTAGTGGGGGGACTGTGGTAATGCAATGATAAATGGATTCAGCGAGGCCTAATTTTCATGGGGCAGGAAATCACTGGAGAAAAGCTAAACTGTACAGGCTGTAATTATCCTCAGGGAGAGATCAGTCACAAACTACAGCCCAGGAAATGGATGTATCATGATTCATACTGAAGTAACATGTTGTGCGTTCAGCCTTCCACAGTGATACCCGCCTTCATGTACTCGTGCCCATTTATGTGCTTTCTCGGGGGATCTTTTCTTTTTATAAGTGATATACTATTCGAATGACCTCATCTCATTCTGCCTCTCAGGAGACACCGAGCTGTGCAGTGTTGGCCACTCAGCTCTGTTTCCTCTACAGCTGCAGCTACACGGCATGACGCACATGCATATACACATAAATGTAATATGTAAACTGTGAAGAGTGATATACTGTTGCACGATCCTTGTTATTCTTTAGCACCACGTGAGATTCTTTTGCTCTGAGTTTGCACAGTGAAATACTTTCAGTAGGTCTCAGTGTCAGTGCTCAGAGGGATCTGGGGATAAAAACTTGGTAGGGGAGGCCACAGTAAGAGGACTAACAGGTCTTTGAGATCGCTGACATTTTATAGTTGAACCTGCAGCTGCTATGACACGAGCTATGAATCAAATATGTAGCTACTGCAAAGCTTGGCTGTGCAATTGTTTGTTAGATGCTTGCCTCCTTTGAATTTGTTCCATTTATTAATTTATACTTTTAAAAAAAAGCTTAACCTGTTGACATCTGCAGCACTGAAGTTTTTATGCTGATATATACTAAAGCATAAAAAGGGCTGCCAAGGATAACTTACATTTTTCTTGTTGTCAACAATTCTCATAAAAAGTTAAAAAAAAAAAAAGTCAATGAGGAACACGTGTTTGTTCAGCACCACAAATACAGCATATGTTGGGCTTTTTTGTAATGCACCAGTCCTACATTACCATGCTACTGCCATACTGTAAATGATTCCAACCAAATGTATATAAATCCTCTGCTGAAAATGTGACGTTCAATCTTGTTTGGGTGACATTCACTAAACATTACGGTGCTGAAGTGTTTTATGAAACTACGGAGCTCTTTAAAACAATGCATTTATCATTTAATTTTAAAGATTTACTGTGTTTTTAGTCTGACCCATGGTATTTAGGCTGAGTGATCCAATGTGGGAAGTGGAGAAATATTTAGGAATTAACACACTGTTGGTTTTGGCTTTTCAAGTGATTTAAATCTGGAATGCATCTCATCGTTTAACAGTTTAACTCTTAATAATATTAAAATTACAGTCAGTATTATTATGTATTATTGTACATGTACGCTTTATCAGGAAATTTATCAGGTACACCTGTTCAATTGCTTATTAATATAATTAGCTTATCAGCCAATCACGTGGCAGCAACTTACTGCATTTAGGCGTGTAGACATGGCTAAGGCAACCTGCTTAAATTGAAACTGAGCATCAGACTGGGGTAGAAATTTGATTGAAGTGACTGTGAATGTTGTGTTGTCCTGTCAGACGTGCTGGTCTGATTTTTTCAGAAACTGGGATTGTCAGTCATCTTTAGCATTTCAAGCAATGATCAGAAACACAGAAAATAAACAGAGTAGTTGATATTAGCCCACTCGTAACAACCAAAGTATGCAGAAAAAATGTACCATTGTACCCTGAAGCAGATGGGCTACAGCAACAGAAGACCACACCCAGTGTCAGTCCTATTAGCTAAGCACAGGAAACTCAGGCTCACCCACACTGGACAGGCTATTCAGTCTCTGAAGCAGGTGCAGGACTGTAGGACTGGACTCTCTCATACATATCACATCACATTGCACATGCACCCAAATAACAATAATGTACCTCATTACTATACCCCAGTAACTTGTTATTCCACTGTAAACTGTTACTTTGCACACTGTTTATTTGCACACTTTTTATAATATCTTAAATTTGTTGATTTGCACATTTTATTTTAAATTTAACTCTTAGTTCAGACTCTAATTCTTAGGTTAAATTGTTAATTTATTCTGTACATCTTTTAGACCTTGTTTTTTAATTTTTTGTTTATTATGTAACTCTTAATTCTGTTTTTCTGTAAATTTCTGACTGTTGTTTTATGGTCGTGAATGCACAGCAACAAGCATTTCACTGCATGTCGTACTGTGTATGATTGTGTTTGTGACAAATAAAATTTGAATTTTGGACAGAGGAAGATAAAAATATTGCCGGGTCTGATGAATCTCAAATTTCTGCTTCAACATTCAGATGGCAAGGTCCTCATTTGGTGTAAACAACATGAAAGCATGGATCCATTCTTTCTCGTGTGGTGGTGTAATAATGTGGGGGATATTTTCTTACCACACTTTAGGCCAAAGCCTGTCTGAATACTGTTGCTGATCATGTCCATCCCTTTCAGCACACTTTCAGCAGGGTTCATCAGGTTTCTTTGTGGCTCTGTGGGTTATCTTCCTGTGCCTTCTTTTCTTTTTTACCCAAACAGGCAAACACGTCAGGAAAATGTGTGTGTGAATATCTCTGTGTTACATATACTGTACTTATACGGCTACCAGGTGATTCAGTGATGTAGTGATTAAGTGAGTAAGTCAATGGATGTATTTCACCCTTTCTTAGGTTATAGGATACAGTTCCACAAGCATCATATATCATATGGGAGTTGCAAATATTTTATCTTGTATAATTGTTTCAAGAAAAGTTATCCAGTTATGAGTTATGAGGTTCAGCAAAACTTTATATTCGTTGTCATTTCTACACCAGGGGTCACGAGCCTGCCACTCAAGAAGCATCTTTTGCCCATCTCCAGTGGCCTCAAAACGACAGAAATGTAAATGTGTAAATGAATTAGGCTTATTTTTGTTTACATTTTCATTTTTATTTATCCAAATAGGTAAAAAAAGGAAAACCAGGAAGGAAAATGGAGAGTTTAGTAGCACATGCACAGATTTGTTTGGCTACCAGTATGCTTCATCTTTATAGCTGCTGTATGTTGTTTTATCATCAGCCCAGGCTACTTTTCCTTATATTCACTTGCACAAAAACTGGTAGATCTCAAAATGACTGCATGAAGAGACTTTATTTCAAGGTAGACTTAAATATCCAAACAACTGTTATGTTTTGAAGGTTCATGGAGACCTTTTTGGTTAAAAATAGCTCAAAAACGGCCCTTTTGATAGTTAATGTAACTGTCCAGAGACAGTCAAATAGAGGTGTGTTTGGTATGTTTCTGTTATAGATTCATGTGTATCAAAGTTCACATGAAATGGTTAAAAATGTGTTAAATAAGACATTAAAAGGGTGGCATGCATTGTATTGAAGATACATGTTATTGTGAGGCAAAACTCACATGAATACTGAGGGAAACTACAAAACGTACCTTATCCTGCACACATGGTAATGATTTTTGTGTATAATAAAATGTTCCTGTTGCATGGACAATATGACATTTTAAGAAATTTTGCTTCAAGTTTTGCATTTTCTGCTTGAGACTGTTTCTGGACACTAACATGAGAGACTTTAAAAGGTCTGAGATATTTACACTGTAAACTTTTACATCTTTAGTTTTCACGCTGTCTGACCACAGATAAATATATATCTGCATAAATATACAGACAAATAAAACTTGAAGGACATCAGCATGATGCTTGGCCATCGTTTTGTTGGACAAGGTTGCCAACTTCAGGGTCTACACCCTGAAGAAGTCATAACAGATAAGCTTTTGTGTTTTGTTGATGTCAAACCAGCTAAAATAAGGGCCTCTTATTGGATGGATTTTTATGCAATATGTTGCATATAATTGTTCAATTTTTTCTTCAATAAGACCTCTTTTATTTTCATTTTAAAAACATTGTACTTTACATACATTTACTAACTGTATATTTTCAGACTTTTAGAGAAATACTCTCGAGTGTGACAGTTTTGGATTTTTTTTTTAGAAAACTGTCCAATAAATTTAAAGGTCAGTTAATAATAATAATAATAATAATAATAATAATGTAGGAATGTGGCAGCCTGAATGACATGTTTCACCACAGAATTTAATATCTGATCACTGCACAATGTTCTATTAATTATGTGCTCACTCCGTTTCAGTCAGCAGAGGGAGCTGTTGCCAGTTTGTTAGTATGAGGTTCCTCCTCTTGGTTTGGATACAAGTGTCAATCTTATCTTCTTTAGATTTTGTCAGTTCCATGTAACAGGATTGGTAAGGTTCGACCTTACCAGTGTGTGTGTGTGTGTGCGCTGTGTAATCTATGCTGGTCAGAGTCAGGGTGCTGTTTGGCCTCCTCATGTTCTGGAGTAAATATGAAAATAAAGCTTCACGCAGGAAAGGCCTTATTAGCCTGTCACTTCAAACTAACCATTGAACCCCTCTCTTCACTCTAATCGCCCTGTTCAGCTCCCACCACCCTCAAATCCCAGCCCCCCACCACCCCATGGTATTTTCTCCCCCTGTCAGAGTCGGTCATGAGTGTCAGATTTAATCTGGTGCAGGGGTCGACCCTGCCCCGGGGGTGCAGGGAGAAACCCATCATTTTAAGTTTGTTTGTGTGTCTGTATGGGTGCGTGTGTCTGTGTGATGGCTATAACAGATAGAGGAAAGGACTGGGCCGCAGAGAAGGAAACAGCCTGACAAATTCAATAAAACACCTCTGAAGAATGCCCGCCGCACAGTCTAACTCACTTTGCCTCTCAGAATAAATATGAGTTTGTCTAAATCCGCTGCGCAGCGCATTACTGTTGTGCATAATTGTCTCATTTTTTTTTCGCCCTGGACCATTCTTATGATTGTTGTTTCCCAGAGTGAATCCAATTACAGGTGTCATCATTACTCACAGTGGTTGATGGAGCAGATGATGTGAGGATCTGAACATCTGATTGCTTCCTTTGCCGGGCGATCACATTGATTACCGATAAAATGTGCCAAATAAGAGTTTCTATTAGTCAGCCCTGAGCGAAGCTCTAAAAAGTTATATTAAGCTGCGGGATATAAGTGGCGCTTTGGCTCTAACCTGACTATATTGACAGCTTCCTCGGAGTAATCTCATCAGCCAACCAGAAGATCAACCAATCACAAGACAGATGGTTATTTCACCAAATGTGGAAGTAGTGGTTTTATTAGAATTTCAAAGAAACTCAAATGGGACTTTTTCAATGTGTTAGTCTTCTGATGACCTCAAGGCTGTTCTTCATCTTCATCATCTGGATTGGTTGCATGTGTTTCTGGATGATAAGCCAGGTAGCAGTGATTGGTTTGTTGGCGCAATTGCATAAATGGTGGATGAAAAGCAGAAGGCACACTGAGATCCTCTTTTGGCTGCTCCCTTTAGGGGGCGCCACAGCAGATCATCTGCCCTTTCTATCTCTGCATGTCTGTCACTATGTAATATTTGGCAAAAAAGTTATGCAAGATAACCTTCTTGAGACAACTCCACCTGATTTATCCAGGCTTGGGCTCAACGCTCGAGGTCCACTGCCTTGTGGCCTCCCATAGCTGGGTTAGTTAGTCTCTTTCACATAATTTCAGTTACCTTAAATGCTTCTTAAGAGCAGTTTGGGAATACATGTATATTATATGATAAAACTCTTAAACCACTCTTAATATGTTAATTTTGCACAGTTCTCAGCAAACTACCTGGAGAGAAAGAAACATGAACCTCGTTGGCATGTTAGTCCTGAAATGAAAATTATTGTACATAATCTTCAGAGTGAGATGGAGGCAGATGAACCACTTTGGCCACCCCTAAATGGAGCAGTTGAAAGAAGAAGAAGTTGTCACTGATAAACTTTAAGTGCATGTCAAACTGATTAGAGCTGAACTTCCTTACTTTGAAAGGTGCTACATCTGGTATCCAAAAGGCACTACGCCACCACCAAGACAAATATCCATCCCACAGCTAATGTAAAGCCCATTGAATGACATGAATTTACTGACTTGTTGACAACTTGGCTAACATTTTGTATTTCAACTGCTGAGTGTGTGTCACGGTAAAACAGACACACTGAAAGCAAAGCATCAGAGACGTCCTGTGAAGTCCCGTTGGAGGCCATAAGTTATGCTCTGTTGTTTTTTCCTCCTTTGCGATTCTTTACTTACCTTTGTCTCTCATTTCAGGAGCCCCATCCTCCCCACCCCCTTGTGTATCCTCTCCACCCCCTTGTGTATCCTCTCCCTGTGCGATAGCCTGGTCTGCCCTAATGTTTTTCACCTGTAGTCAATTGTGTATTTACAATGTGTGTTTAGCCTTAGCCTAGTTCCCTGCCAGATTTTCTATCATCATTGTAGCATTCTGCCATCAAAGTGTGAAACCGAGGAGCATACGGCAAACAAAGGTCAACACAAACAGGCTTTCTTTGCGATTCTTTGGCTCGACAAAAAAATAATGGATATCATGATGGTGGTAATCAGCTTTCTGTTGAGCTGGGCTCCCCGCTTCAGGCACAAAAAACAGGGTGTGTTTTACAGTGATATTAGAAGATGATTATAGTCATAGACATGATGACTTAGTTATTTTATAACTGAGTGTCCTGTCAGTGCTGCTGTTTTGTTTGCAAGGTGACAGCTGCACATTACAAGCCCTGAAACTTCAAAACTGGATATGTTTAAACATTCGATGTTACTGTCCCACAGCCTGATGAAGGAGACATGGAAATTACTTCAACCTGTCAGCAGATCAAAGTGAAACTAATTTGACTGACTGAACAGGTATTACTGTATGCGTGTTGTCAGGCGGGATAGCTACAATTCCAGTAGTGTAAAAGAGACTTAACAGATCAAGTAAAATGCCAAGACACTTTCTTTATCAACAAATGAATACGTGGACATTCCCCTGTCAATGCAGTTAGTGCATCATCCAGTGGTTTTAGTAGGGTACGATTTAACAACTTGCACATATATTTAACTAGCAGAGAATCGAAAATACCTTTAAAACATGCTGAAATAAAACTAAACTGCAAATGTGGCACTTCCAGCCAATTTTAAACTGAAACTCATAACATGCTCCTGACAATGCCATGGGTTCACCATAAGTTACCACGGTGATTTAGTCAGAAAAAAAAAAACTCTCACTCAATATAACTCGAAGCCGCTAATCTCACTTCGTAGTACACTCCTCAGGTATGAATAAGGTGTACATGAATAAGGATACTGTAAAAGAAAATATTGTGTTTTATAATGTGTAGGAGATTACTCCTAGTCCCTTAGTCTCTGTGGAAAGCTAAAGAATTCGAAGGGAAGGACTCGCATGCAGCAACATGCATTCTTGGCTTAATCAGCTACCAAAACAAATAACAAAGAAGCTAGGATTACAGGAGCAGGATTTAATTCTGTGCAAAGGATGCCATTATTTCACTATTACTTTTTACAGCAAGCAGACAATTCTTGCTGTTGTAAAAATGATAAAACCTTCATATACAGAACCTTTAAAAGTCAGTAATTTTCCTTTGGGTTTTAGTTAGCTTTTAGCCACAAGCACTATCCGGCTAACTGAGATTTTTCTTTTTTGGATAACACACTTTAACTCTCTCTTTTTGATGTTTTCATTTGAATCCTGCCAACTTGGAAACCGAACTACTAAACCTAGAAGTGTGTACACTTCTAGGGTTTAAAAATGCATAACTTGACTTATTCTATAACTAAAATACTAGAACAGTGTAGAGAAAACTAACCTTTCCTTTGAGAGACTCAAGGAAAAAAAAAAAAAATCTGACAGCTGTAGATCTTTTTTCTTCTTCTCTCAAGCTAAGCAGAAACAAAACAGTGTGAGTCTGTTTTCTTGGCCATGGGGAGGTCACCGTTAAGTGGCGGGGTTAGAGGTGCGGAACCTGTGCCCTGCCCCAAGTTGCAGGGGGCAAGGGCAGGAATCTCTAATCAATGGATCGAAGCCTTGACAAACTCAAAGATCACAAACACATTAAAACCTCTTTAAATGTAGAATAAATGGAGACAAATAAGCCTGTTGCAGAAGTTCAAGAGAAGTCAATTTCCTGGTTTTGATTGCAAATTATCAAGCTGATGCCATTATGTCCATCACTTTGAAGCCATTAATAAAGTCAGCAGATGCCCAAACATTAAAACCATATCATTAGAGTTTACTGTGCGCCTACCGTAAAATCTTGAACAGTGTATTTGTATTAATCTTAAGTTTTAAACTTCTTACATAAACTGACACTAGCAGTCTTTCTTAAGGCCTCTCAGGGCAGCTTAAAAAAAACAAAACAAAAAAAAACACGCACGTTAGTTCATACTATAGGTCAGATGTGTCAAATACATTTTACATCACTACAGGAGTGAGGAGATAGCAGTTAGAAAGCAACTATAACAGGGGTGTCCAACTCCAAGCTTCAAGGGCCGGTGTCCTGCAGGTTTTAGTTATCACCCTGGGTCAACACGCCTGAATCAAATGATTAGTTCATTACCGGCCTCTGGAGAACTTCAAGACATGTTGAGGTAATTTAACCATTTAAATCAGCTGTGATGACTCAAGGTCACATTAAACCTGTAGGACACCGGCTCTCGAGGCCTGGAGTTGGCCACCCCTGAACTATAGCCAGTGTGATTGAGAAGAGCTTGAGTTAATGGATTTAAGAAAGTGAATAACTGAGGAGTGCCAGTTGGTTTGTGTTGTTTTAGCGTTTGTGGTGCAGTGTAGTAGGCAAGTTGGGGGAGAGGGTCAACCAGCAGAGAAAGATTTAAAATCAAGAGAAGAATTGAGACCTTCAAGATAAATGGTGAGTACAATGGATCATTTCATGTAAAATATCAGAGTGTAGTATTGTGCTTTCATGTGATAATTTTGTCTTTACATAATTAAATCTAGACAAAACCTGTATTATATATGCAGGTGGAAGAAAAATAAAACTGAGCACTTGGCGAAAGTGGTTTGATTTGCCAAAGAGGCAAGTAAAAATCTTTGAAGATTTTCATTCCAGCCACTGTGGACGGGAGAACGCCCAGTTCTATCATGGCACGCCGTTACTGGCCTGGAGGGGGACATTCAAAATGACTGACACACACACAGCAAAAAGGATAAATTTTTGATAAATGTTCAAGAATTTCATGTTAATCCACCTGTCAATCGGTTGCTCAGTGCCCACTAGGCCAATGTAAGCAGGCCAATATTAAGGGAAAAAGGATCAATTCCAATAGAGGTACTGTACTGCTGACAGTAGAACACTTGATACAAATACATCAAATGTAATATAACACTACTTTTCCCCTCATAGGTCACAGAGCATTTTGAGCATGTTGGGTTGGCTCTCATGTGGATAAACTAACTTTAAATGGTGGTAATCAATATATTTGTGTCATGGTTGATTATTTCATGAAATGGGCAGAGGCCTACCCACTAAAAAGCAAAGCAGCAGCAGATGAGGTCACCAGTTGTATTCTCGATTGGTTTTACAAAATTGGTGCACCTAAAAGACTGCTAACACACCAGGGCTCAGAGTTTTGCAACAAGGTACCGTATTAATAAACAAAGCAAATATGTAATTTCAGGTAATGCGATCAACTTTTCGTGGTCAACTATGGCTTGTGTGAAACCCTGGACAGCAAAAGAAGCCTCTGCTCACCATATCTCCAAAGAAATGGCCTTGTTGAAAAAATTAAATGGCACAATCCAGAAATATAGTACTGTCATTTATATTTTGTGTTGTAACTACGTCACAAAACCAAATATTTAGGATATTTCTTTTACGCATGCTACCAAATTTCAGAGCCCTCAATAAACTGGTGACTGACCAGCCAAAGAGCTGGGACAGATTCCTGCAGTCCACCATGTTCGGTGCAGACTACAAAAATACAGCCCCCATTTCTTCATGTTCGGCAGGGAGGAAAGGTATCCATCGGAGATCCCAAAGGAATACAAAGTAAAATGCTGTACTGTACAAGAGAGAAAATGTTTTAATCCAGTTCTAGTTACTCTGTGTCACTCTATTTTTGGCAGATTAAAGAAAGGGTCTGTACCATTTGCAACAAAGTTTGTGAGGGCCTAAAATCCCAGGAGGTGGTGTACTCTGAAGTGACAGAAAAAAAACAAAGTCAAGCAGCCAAGGGAAAGAAGACTCAAGATTAACATAGACCAATATTTCCAGCCTGAGGAGAGGGACCATCAGCACCACCAGTGTCACCACCTCCCTGTGCGGGGCCATCACTGGTGCATTCTTACTGTGACCCAGAAAATGGAGAGTAAGCAGACAATGAACTAAGATGTCTGACAAGTGCCTGACAATGTCTTCACGGTTAGGACTTCTCATAATTTAATTTCAAGATCTTCACTTTGTAGGTGGATCTGCTAAAGTATGATGTGGCAGCTGGACACTCATTGTAGGAAATGTCCAGCCATTGGCAAATGGACATGCTCAACTGTTGCCCATCCTAAACGCAGGATATTACATCCTGTGGTGTCTTTGTATGCAAGGTAGGTAAAATACCCAATTGTAATGTACTTGAATAAACAGATTCTAATGAATAGAAAATGGTCAGCTTGCAGAACACATTCTATTGGGGACAACAATTCACTAACGTGTTGACGAGGAGGGGGTTGCCAGGCTCAGGCTGGACATGGCTCTCTCTCTCTCTCTCTGTGTTCCAAAACTCACCTTAAATATTTATGTATATCCTCATTCTGGCATATTTTCAGATGACCTTTCCCAGGTATGCCGGGCCTGTGGTGAGAGAAGCTCTGGTGCAGAAACCGATGAGTGGGCAAGATAACCAAATCGATACCTAAGACTAAAGCACCTTAAAAAAAAAACAAAAAAAACCCAACACACACACCCTTTGTTTTCAAATGTCTGTGCATTTGGCCCTTTGTCCACACGTAAAGAGAGTTTTGAGTCACTGAAAACAGATTTTCAAACAGTTTTTGAATTTTTAATGGATTTAGTCACGCAACGTTAAAGGTGTGTTCCTCTTTTGATATTACTGTTAATCTTACTATCTGCAGTTTTTACACGCTTACACATACACAGACTGTAACTGTCCCTACATTTAGAAAGACAGAGGCGTCGGAGTGAACTTCGGGTGGATTCTACATTCATCACAGATGCGCACAAACAAATCCCACGACAACGTCATCCATTTTGAATTTTTTTTTTTTTATTAAACTACATGTATGCTGTATGCATTTTATCCATTCCCAAGTTGTGAGTCTACACCAGCCATATTTCACAGAGCTGAATCACACAGACTGACGTAAGATTTTCCGTTTTCTTTATTGAATAAACTCTGGCCATGAGAGCCAGTGAGACAAAATTCAAAATACTGTCTTTAGTTATTGACATTTGAAATCATGAAGGCACTTGAACAGTAACACAATTAGCTGCCTTTCCAGAAAAACAAACTTCAGAATATTTAAGGTTTTGAGAGTGTACAAAACCCTGTTTCCTCTTTTCCCTCGGAGGCTTCTAGACTTCTGATTGGCCAACATTTCTACACCGTTAGGATTTGGCGTGTTCCTGACAGCGTTTGACATTTTTTGCATTTACATCTGGAGAATCTTTTTTTTTCCTCCCCAAAACTGCACATGTGGACGGAATTTTTTAATTTTTTTTTTAAACAAAAACAAGATCTCCATTTTCAAAAATACTTGCGTAAACAAACTATCTTTATGGTGTCATTATTTTTATGTGTAGCTTTTTTATTTTAATGTGTAAGAATATTCAACATT